>CAMQGK010000375.1:0-117892 GCA_947000775.1 Pterois miles
CTCCTCTCCTCCCCCTCTCTCCTCTCCTGTTCTTTCTTTGTGTGGAAGTAATGTGCTCTAAACATTCTTCCATTGCTAGCATGCTTAGCTTTTAGGTTTTGTGCAGTTGCTGGGCTGTGTTTGCTTTCTCAGAGGCAGAAACAGCTTGTCGAGGTGAGGTAATGCTAACGGCACTGAACTCTGGAAATATGCGTTGTTGGAACCCTCAGCCAGAGTGCTGTGTCTGGGAAATGAGGCCCCAGTCTCTGACTCATCCAACTCATACTTACCTGGCAGGGGAGATACCATGATCAAGAAGGTGGTTCACCCAGGGCGAGGCTCATCCATTGCACTCCGGTTGTGCTGACCCTTGCGAATTCCCCAAATGTGGGAATCTCGACTGCATAATTTCTGGTAGTGGGGACTGCGTCCGCACTCTCCCCTGATCCTTGTGTTTAAGAAATAAAAAGCTGTCTGCGGCTCTAATTGACTTACATGTGCTGCACAGCATGTTAATGTCCAATTTACTAATCTGTCTGGTTGTTGCCACAGTTCATTTTGAGGCCTATGGTTTCTTTTGCACTTTGTCCAGAAAAGTGGCAATGGTGCTGTGCAGTGGTGTCTGGTGTACCCTGGGAAGCCGTGTGTTGAGCAATGCCAGTTGCCTGTGATCCTGATGGCAGCAACAAGTGGGTGTAGCCTTTTGGATGGGACCCAATGAATTGCCGGTACTCTTCTCCTCCCCTCTCTCCTCTCCTGTTCTTTCTTTGTGTGGAAGTAATGTGCTCTAAACGTTCTTCCATTGCTAGCATGCTTAGCTTTTAGGTTTTGTGCAGTTGCTGGGCTGTGTTTGCTTTCTCAGAGGCAGAAACAGCTTGTCGAGGTGAGGTAATGCTAACGGCACTGAACTCTGGAAATATGCGTTGTTGGAACCCTCAGCCAGAGTGCTGTGTCTGGGAATGAGGCCCCAGTCTCTGACTCATCCAACTCATACTTACCTGGCAGGGGAGATACCATGATCAAGAAGGTGGTTCACCCAGGGAGAGGCTCATCCATTGCACTCCGGTTGTGCTGACCCTTGCGAATTCCCCAAATGTGGGAATCTCGACTGCATAATTTCTGGTAGTGGGGGACTGCGTCCGCGCTCTCCCCTCTGATCCTTGTGTTTAAGAAATACAAAGTTGTCTTTGGCTCTAATTGACATAAATGTGCTGCGCAGCATGTTAATGTCCAATTTACTAATCTGTCTGGTTGTTGCCACAGTTCATTTTGAGGCCTATGGTTTCTTTTGCACTTTGTCCAGAAAAGTGGCAATGGTGCTGTGCAGTGGTGTCTGGTGTACCCTGGGAAGCCGTGTGTTGAGCAATGCCAGTTGCCCGTGATCCTGATGGCAGCAACAAGTGGGTGTGGCCTTTTGGATGGGACCCAATGAATTGCCGGTACTCCTCTCCTGCCCTTTCTCCTCTCCTGTTCTTTCTTTGTGTGGAAGTAATGTGCTCTAAACATTCTTCCATTGCTAGCATGCTTAGCTTTTAGGTTTTGTGCAGTTGCTGGGCTGTGTTTACTTTCTCAGAGGCAGAAACAGCTTGTCGAGGTGAGGTAATGCTAACGGTACTGAACTCTGGAAATATGCGTTGTTGGAACCCTCAGCCAGAGTGCTGTGTCTGGGAATGAGGCCCCAGTCTCTGACTCATCCAACTCATACTTACCTGGCAGGGGAGATACCATGATCAAGAAGGTGGTTCACCCAGGGCGAGGCTCATCCATTGCACTCCGGTTGTGCTGCCCCTTGCGAATTCCCCAAATGTGGGAATCTCGACTGCATAATTTCTGGTAGTGGGGGACTGCGTCCGCGCTCTCCCCTCTGATCCTTGTGTTTAAGAAATACACAGCTGTCTTCGGCTCTAATTGACTTAAATGTGCTGCGCAGCATGTTAATGTCCAATTTACTAATCTGTCTGGTTGTTGCCACAGTTCATTTTGAGGCCTATGGTTTCTTTTGCACTTTGTCCAGAAAAGTGGCAATGGTGCTGTGCAGTGGTGTCTGGTGTACCCTGGGAAGCCGTGTGTTGAGCAATGCCAGTTGCCTGTGATCCTGATGGCAGCAACAAGTGGGTGTGGCCTTTTGGATGGGACCCAATGAATTGCCGGTACTCCTCTCCTCTCCTCCCCTCTCTCCTCTCCTGTTCTTTCTTTGTGTGGAAGTAATGTGCTCTAAACATTCTTCCATTGCTAGCATGCTTAGCTTTTAGGTTTTGTGCAGTTGCTGGGTTGTGTTTGCTTTCTCAGAGGCAGAAACAGCTTGTTGAGGTGAGGTAATGCTAACGGCACTGAACTCTGGAAATATGCGTTGTTGGAACCCTCAGCCAGAGTGCTGTGTCTGGGAATGAGGCCCCAGTCTCTGACTCATCCAACTCATACTTACCTGGCAGGGGAGATACCATGATCAAGAAGGTGGTTCACCCAGGGCGAGGCTCATCCATTGCACTCCGGTTGTGCTGACCCTTGCGAATTCCCCAAATGTGGGAATCTCGACTGCATAATTTCTGGTAGTGGGGGACTGCGTCCGCGCTCTCCCCTCTGATCCTTGTGTTTAAGAAATACAAAGCTGTCTTCGGCTCTAATTGACTTAAATGTGCTGCGCAGCATGTTAATGTCCAATTTACTAATCTGTCTGGTTGTTGCCACAGTTCATTTTGAGGCCTATGGTTTCTTTTGCACTTTGTCCAGAAAAGTGGCAATGGTGCCTGGTGTACCCTGGGAAGCCGTGTGTTGAGCAATGCCAGTTGCCCGTGATCCTGATGGCAGCAACAAGTGGGTGTGGCCTTTTGGATGGGACCCAATGAATTGCCAGTACTCCTCTCCTCCCCTCTCTCCTCTCCTGTTCTTTCTTTGTGTGGAAGTAATGTGCTCTAAACATTCTTCCATTGCTAGCATGCTTAGCTTTTAGGTTTTGTGCAGTTGCTGGGCTGTGTTTGCTTTCTCAGAGGCAGAAACAGCTTGTCGAGGTGAGGTAATGCTAACGGCACTGAACTCTGGAAATATGCGTTGTTGGAACCCTCAGCCAGAGTGCTGTGTCTGGGAATGAGGCCCCAGTCTCTGACTCATCCAACTCATACTTACCTGGCAGGGGAGATACCATGATCAAGAAGGTGGTTCACCCAGGGCAAGGCTCATCCATTGCACTCCGGTTGTGCTGACCCTTGCGAATTCCCCAAATGTGGGAATCTCGACTGCATAATTTCTGGTAGTGGGGGACTGCGTCCGCGCTCTCCCCTCTGATCCTTGTGTTTAAGAAATACACAGCTGTCTTCGGCTCTAATTGACTTAAATGTGCTGCGCAGCATGTTAATGTCCAATTTACTAATCTGTCTGGTTGTTGCCACAGTTCATTTTGAGGCCTATGGTTTCTTTTGCACTTTGTCCAGAAAAGTGGCAATGGTGCTGTGCAGTGGTGTCTGGTGTACCCACGGAAGCCGTGTGTTGAGCAATGCCAGTTGCCCGTGATCCTGATGGCAGCAACAAGTGGGTGTGGCCTTTTGGATGGGACCCAATGAATTGCCGGTACTCCTCTCCTCTCCTCCCCTCTCTCCTCTCCTGTTCTTTCTTTGTGTGGAAGTAATGTGCTCTAAACATTCTTCCATTGCTAGCATGCTTAGCTTTTAGGTTTTGTGCAGTTGCTGGGCTGTGTTTGCTTTCTCAGAGGCAGAAACAGCTTGTCGAGGTGAGGTAATGCTAACGGCACTGAACTCTGGAAATATGCGTTGTTGGAACCCTCAGCCAGAGTGCTGTGTCTGGGAATGAGGCCCCAGTCTCTGACTCATCCAACTCATACTTACCTGGCAGGGGAGATACCATGATCAAGAAGGTGGTTCACCCAGGGCGAGGCTCATCCATTGCACTCCGGTTGTGCTGACCCTTGCGAATTCCCCAAATGTGGGAATCTCGACTGCATAATTTCTGGTAGTGGGGGACTGCGTCCGCGCTCTCCCCTCTGATCCTTGTGTTTAAGAAATACAAAGTTGTCTTTGGCTCTAATTGACTTAAATGTGCTGCGCAGCATGTTAATGTCCAATTTACTAATCTGTCTGGTTGTTGCCACAGTTCATTTTGAGGCCTATGGTTTCTTTTGCACTTTGTCCAGAAAAGTGGCAATGGTGCTGTGCAGTGGTGTCTGGTGTACCCTGGGAAGCCGTGTGTTGAGCAATGCCAGTTAACCGTGATCCTGATGGCAGCAACAAGTGGGTGTGGCCTTTTGGATGGGACCCAATGAATTGCCGGTACTCCTCTCCTCCCCTCTCTCCTCTCCTGTTCTTTCTTTGTGTGGAAGTAATGTGCTCTAAACATTCTTCCATTGCTAGCATGCTTAGCTTTTAGGTTTTGTGCAGTTGCTGGGCTGTGTTTGCTTTCTCAGAGGCAGAAACAGCTTGTCGAGGTGAGGTAATGCTAACGGCACTGAACTCTGGAAATATGCGTTGTTGGAACCCTCAGCCAGAGTGCTGTGTCTGGGAATGAGGCCCCAGTCTCTGACTCATCCAACTCATACTTACCTGGCAGGGGAGATACCATGATCAAGAAGGTGGTTCACCCAGGGCGAGGCTCATCCATTGCACTCCGGTTGTGCTGACCCTTGCGAATTCCCCAAATGTGGGAATCTCGACTGCATAATTTCTGGTAGTGGGGGACTGCGTCCGCGCTCTCCCCTCTGATCCTTGTGTTTAAGAAATACAAAGCTGTCTTCGGCTCTAATTGACTTAAATGTGCTGCGCAGCATGTTAATGTCCAATTTACTAATCTGTCTGGTTGTTGCCACAGTTCATTTTGAGGCCTATGGTTTCTTTTGCACTTTGTCCAGAAAAGTGGCAGTGGTGTCTGGTGTACCCTGGGAAGCCGTGTGTTGAGCAATGCCAGTTGCCCGTGATCCTGATGGCAGCAACAAGTGGGTGTGGCCTTTTGGATGGGACCCAATGAATTGCCGGTACTCCTCTCCTCTCCTCCCCTCTCTCCTCTCCTGTTCTTTCTTTGTGTGGAAGTAATGTGCTCTAAACATTCTTCCATTGCTAGCATGCTTAGCTTTTAGGTTTTGTGCAGTTGCTGGGCTGTGTTTGCTTTCTCAGAGGCAGAAACAGCTTGTCGAGGTGAGGTAATGCTAACGGCACTGAACTCTGGAAATATGCGTTGTTGGAACCCTCAGCCAGAGTGCTGTGTCTGGGAATGAGGCCCCAGTCTCTGACTCATCCAACTCATACTTACCTGGCAGGGGAGATACCATGATCAAGAAGGTGGTTCACCCAGGGCGAGGCTCATCCATTGCACTCCGGTTGTGCTGACCCTTGCGAATTCCCCAAATGTGGGAATCTCGACTGCATAATTTCTGGTAGTGGGGGACTGCGTCCGCGCTTTCCCCTCTGATCCTTGTGTTTAAGAAATACAAAGTTGTCTTTGGCTCTAATTGACATAAATGTGCTGCGCAGCATGTTAATGTCCAATTTACTAATCTGTCTGGTTGTTGCCACAGTTCATTTTGAGGCCTATGGTTTCTTTTGCACTTTGTCCAGAAAAGTGGCAATGGCGCTGTGCAGTGGTGTCTGGTGTACCCTGGGAAGCCGTGTGTTGAGCAATGCCAGTTGCCCGTGATCCTGATGGCAGCAACAAGTGGGTGTGGCCTTTTGGATGGGACCCAATGAATTGCCGGTACTCCTCTCCTCCCCTCTCTCCTCTCCTGTTCTTTCTTTGTGTGGAAGTAATGTGCTCTAAACATTCTTCCATTGCTAGCATGCTTAGCTTTTAGGTTTTGTGCAGTTGCTGGGCTGTGTTTGCTTTCTCAGAGGCAGAAACAGCTTGTCGAGGTGAGGTAATGCTAACGGCACTGAACTCTGGAAATATGCGTTGTTGGAACCCTCAGCCAGAGTGCTGTGTCTGGGAATGAGGCCCCAGTCTCTGACTCATCCAACTCATACTTACCTGGCAGGGGAGATACCATGATCAAGAAGGTGGTTCACCCAGGGCGAGGCTCATCCATTGCACTCCGGTTGTGCTGACCCTTGCGAATTCCCCAAATGTGGGAATCTCGACTGCATAATTTCTGGTAGTGGGGGACTGCGTCCGCGCTCTCCCCTCTGATCCTTGTGTTTAAGAAATACAAAGTTGTCTTTGGCTCTAATTGACATAAATGTGCTGCGCAGCATGTTAATGTCCAATTTACTAATCTGTCTGGTTGTTGCCACAGTTCATTTTGAGGCCTATGGTTTCTTTTGCACTTTGTCCAGAAAAGTGGCAATGGTGCTGTGCAGTGGTGTCTGGTGTACCCTGGGAAGCCGTGTGTTGAGCAATGCCAGTTGCCCGTGATCCTGATGGCAGCAACAAGTGGGTGTGGCCTTTTGGATGGGACCCAATGAATTGCCGGTACTCCTCTCCTCCCCTTTCTCCTCTCCTGTTCTTTCTTTGTGTGGAAGTAATGTGCTCTAAACATTCTTCCATTGCTAGCATGCTTAGCTTTTAGGTTTTGTGCAGTTGCTGGGCTGTGTTTGCTTTCTCAGAGGCAGAAACAGCTTGTCGAGGTGAGGTAATGCTAACGGCACTGAACTCTGGAAATATGCGTTGTTGGAACCCTCAGCCAGAGTGCTGTGTCTGGGAATGAGGCCCCAGTCTCTGACTCATCCAACTCATACTTACCTGGCAGGGGAGATACCATGATCAAGAAGGTGGTTCACCCAGGGCGAGGCTCATCCATTGCACTCCGGTTGTGCTGACCCTTGCGAATTCCCCAAATGTGGGAATCTCGACTGCATAATTTCTGGTAGTGGGGGACTGCGTCCGCGCTCTCCCCTCTGATCCTTGTGTTTAAGAAATACAAAGCTGTCTTCGGCTCTAATTGACTTAAATGTGCTGCGCAGCATGTTAATGTCCAATTTACTAATCTGTCTGGTTGTTGCCACAGTTCATTTTGAGGCCTATGGTTTCTTTTGCACTTTGTCCAGAAAAGTGGCAATGGTGCCTGGTGTACCCTGGGAAGCCGTGTGTTGAGCAATGCCAGTTGCCCGTGATCCTGATGGCAGCAACAAGTGGGTGTGGCCTTTTGGATGGGACCCAATGAATTGCCGGTACTCCTCTCCTCCCCTCTCTCCTCTCCTGTTCTTTCTTTGTGTGGAAGTAATGTGCTCTAAACATTCTTCCATTGCTAGCATGCTTAGCTTTTAGGTTTTGTGCAGTTGCTGGGCTGTGTTTGCTTTCTCAGAGGCAGAAACAGCTTGTCGAGGTGAGGTAATGCTAACGGCACTGAACTCTGGAAATATGCGTTGTTGGAACCCTCAGCCAGAGTGCTGTGTCTGGGAATGAGGCCCCAGTCTCTGACTCATCCAACTCATACTTACCTGGCAGGGGAGATACCATGATCAAGAAGGTGGTTCACCCAGGGCGAGGCTCATCCATTGCACTCCGGTTGTGCTGACCCTTGCGAATTCCCCAAATGTGGGAATCTCGACTGCATAATTTCTGGTAGTGGGGGACTGCGTCCGCGCTCTCCCCTCTGATCCTTGTGTTTAAGAAATACAAAGTTGTCTTTGGCTCTAATTGACATAAATGTGCTGCGCAGCATGTTTATGTCCAATTTACTAATCTGTCTGGTTGTTGCCACAGTTCATTTTGAGGCCTATGGTTTCTTTTGCACTTTGTCCAGAAAAGTGGCAATGGTGCTGTGCAGTGGTGTCTGGTGTACCCTGGGAAGCCGTGTGTTGAGCAATGCCAGTTGCCCGTGATCCTGATGGCAGCAACAAGTGGGTGTGGCCTTTTGGATGGGACCCAATGAATTGCCGGTACTCCTCTCCTCCCCTTTCTCCTCTCCTGTTCTTTCTTTGTGTGGAAGTAATGTGCTCTAAACATTCTTCCATTGCTAGCATGCTTAGCTTTTAGGTTTTGTGCAGTTGCTGGGCTGTGTTTGCTTTCTCAGAGGCAGAAACAGCTTGTCGAGGTGAGGTAATGCTAACGGCACTGAACTCTGGAAATATGCGTTGTTGGAACCCTCAGCCAGAGTGCTGTGTCTGGGAATGAGGCCCCAGTCTCTGACTCATCCAACTCATACTTACCTGGCAGGGGAGATACCATGATCAAGAAGGTGGTTCACCCAGGGCGAGGCTCATCCATTGCACTCCGGTTGTGCTGACCCTTGCGAATTCCCCAAATGTGGGAATCTCGACTGCATAATTTCTGGTAGTGGGGGACTGCGTCCGCGCTCTCCCCTCTGATCCTTGTGTTTAAGAAATACAAAGCTGTCTTCGGCTCTAATTGACTTAAATGTGCTGCGCAGCATGTTAATGTCCAATTTACTAATCTGTCTGGTTGTTGCCACAGTTCATTTTGAGGCCTATGGTTTCTTTTGCACTTTGTCCAGAAAAGTGGCAATGGTGCTGTGCAGTGGTGTCTGGTGTACCCTGGGAAGCCGTGTGTTGAGCAATGCCAGTTGCCTGTGATCCTGATGGCAGCAACAAGTGGGTGTGGCCTTTTGGATGGGACCCAATGAATTGCCGGTACCCCTCCTCTCCTCCCCTCTCTCCTCTCCTGTTCTTTCTTTGTGTGGAAGTAATGTGCTCTAAACATTCTTCCATTGCTAGCATGCTTAGCTTTTAGGTTTTGTGCAGTTGCTGGGCTGTGTTTGCTTTCTCAGAGGCAGAAACAGCTTGTCGAGGTGAGGTAATGCTAACGGCACTGAACTCTGGAAATATGCGTTGTTGGAACCCTCAGCCAGAGTGCTGTGTCTGGGAATGAGGCCCCAGTCTCTGACTCATCCAACTCATACTTACCTGGCAGGGGAGATACCATGATCAAGAAGGTGGTTCACCCAGGGCGAGGCTCATCCATTGCACTCCGGTTGTGCTGACCCTTGCGAATTCCCCAAATGTGGGAATCTCGACTGCATAATTTCTGGTAGTGGGGGACTGCGTCCGCGCTCTCCCCTCTGATCCTTGTGTTTAAGAAATACAAAGCTGTCTTCGGCTCTAATTGACTTAAATGTGCTGCGCAGCATGTTAATGTCCAATTTACTAATCTGTCTGGTTGTTGCCACAGTTCATTTTGAGGCCTATGGTTTCTTTTGCACTTTGTCCAGAAAAGTGGCAATGGTGCTGTGCAGTGGTGTCTGGTGTACCCTGGGAAGCCGTGTGTTGAGCAATGCCAGTTGCCTGTGATCCTGATGGCAGCAACAAGTGGGTGTGGCCTTTTGGATGGGACCCAATGAATTGCCGGTACTCCTCTCCTCTCCTCCCCCTCTCCTCTCCTGTTCTTTCTTTGTGTGGAAGTAATGTGCTCTAAACATTCTTCCATTGCTAGCATGCTTAGCTTTTAGGTTTTGTGCAGTTGCTGGGCTGTGTTTGCTTTCTCAGAGGCAGAAACAGCTTGTCGAGGTGAGGTAATGCTAACGGCACTGAACTCTGGAAATATGCGTTGTTGGAACCCTCAGCCAGAGTGCTGTGTCTGGGAATGAGGCCCCAGTCTCTGACTCATCCAACTCATACTTACCTGGCAGGGGAGATACCATGATCAAGAAGGTGGTTCACCCAGGGCGAGGCTCATCCATTGCACTCCGGTTGTGCTGACCCTTGCGAATTCCCCAAATGTGGGAATCTCGACTGCATAATTTCTGGTAGTGGGGGACTGCGTCCGCGCTCTCCCCTCTGATCCTTGTGTTTAAGAAATACAAAGCTGTCTTCGGCTCTAATTGACTTAAATGTGCTGCGCAGCATGTTAATGTCCAATTTACTAATCTGTCTGGTTGTTGCCACAGTTCATTTTGAGGCCTATGGTTTCTTTTGCACTTTGTCCAGAAAAGTGGCAATGGTGCTGTGCAGTGGTGTCTGGTGTACCCTGGGAAGCCGTGTGTTGAGCAATGCCAGTTGCCTGTGATCCTGATGGCAGCAACAAGTGGGTGTGGCTTTTTGGATGGGACCCAATGAATTGCCGGTACTCCTCTCCTCTCCTCCCCTCTCTCCTCTCCTGTTCTTTCTTTGTGTGGAAGTAATGTGCTCTAAACATTCTTCCATTGCTAGCATGCTTAGCTTTTAGGTTTTGTGCAGTTGCTGGGCTGTGTTTGCTTTCTCAGAGGCAGAAACAGCTTGTCGAGGTGAGGTAATGCTAACGGCACTGAACTCTGGAAATATGCGTTGTTGGAACCCTCAGCCAGAGTGCTGTGTCTGGGAATGAGGCCCCAGTCTCTGACTCATCCAACTCATACTTACCTGGCAGGGGAGATACCATGATCAAGAAGGTGGTTCACCCAGGGCGAGGCTCATCCATTGCACTCCGGTTGTGCTGACCCTTGCGAATTCCCCAAATGTGGGAATCTCGACTGCATAATTTCTGGTAGTGGGGGACTGCGTCCGCGCTCTCCCCTCTGATCCTTGTGTTTAAGAAATACAAAGCTGTCTTCGGCTCTAATTGACTTAAATGTGCTGCGCAGCATGTTAATGTCCAATTTACTAATCTGTCTGGTTGTTGCCACAGTTCATTTTGAGGCCTATGGTTTCTTTTGCACTTTGTCCAGAAAAGTGGCAATGGTGCCTGGTGTACCCTGGGAAGCCGTGTGTTGAGCAATGCCAGTTGCCCGTGATCCTGATGGCAGCAACAAGTGGGTGTGGCCTTTTGGATGGGACCCAATGAATTGCCGGTACTCCTCTCCTCCCCTTTCTCCTCTCCTGTTCTTTCATTGTGTGGAAGTAATGTGCTCTAAACATTCTTCCATTGCTAGCATGCTTAGCTTTTAGGTTTTGTGCAGTTGCTGGGCTGTGTTTGCTTTCTCAGAGGCAGAAACAGCTTGTCGAGGTGAGGTAATGCTAACGGCACTGAACTCTGGAAATATGCGTTGTTGGAACCCTCAGCCAGAGTGCTGTGTCTGGGAATGAGGCCCCAGTCTCTGACTCATCCAACTCATACTTACCTGGCAGGGGAGATACCATGATCAAGAAGGTGGTTCACCCAGGGCGAGGCTCATCCATTGCACTCCGGTTGTGCTGACCCTTGCGAATTCCCCAAATGTGGGAATCTCGACTGCATAATTTCTGGTAGTGGGGGACTGCGTCCGCGCTCTCCCCTCTGATCCTTGTGTTTAAGAAATACAAAGTTGTCTTTGGCTCTAATTGACATAAATGTGCTGCGCAGCATGTTAATGTCCAATTTACTAATCTGTCTGGTTGTTGCCACAGTTCATTTTGAGGCCTATGGTTTCTTTTGCACTTTGTCCAGAAAAGTGGCAATGGTGCTGTGCAGTGGTGTCTGGTGTACCCTGGGAAGCCGTGTGTTGAGCAATGCCAGTTGCCCGTGATCCTGATGGCAGCAACAAGTGGGTGTGGCCTTTTGGATGGGACCCAATGAATTGCCGGTACTCCTCTCCTCCCCTTTCTCCTCTCCTGTTCTTTCATTGTGTGGAAGTAATGTGCTCTAAACATTCTTCCATTGCTAGCATGCTTAGCTTTTAGGTTTTGTGCAGTTGCTGGGCTGTGTTTGCTTTCTCAGAGGCAGAAACAGCTTGTCGAGGTGAGGTAATGCTAACGGCACTGAACTCTGGAAATATGCGTTGTTGGAACCCTCAGCCAGAGTGCTGTGTCTGGGAATGAGGCCCCAGTCTCTGACTCATCCAACTCATACTTACCTGGCAGGGGAGATACCATGATCAAGAAGGTGGTTCACCCAGGGCGAGGCTCATCCATTGCACTCCGGTTGTGCTGACCCTTGCGAATTCCCCAAATGTGGGAATCTCGACTGCATAATTTCTGGTAGTGGGGGACTGCGTCCGCGCTCTCCCCTCTGATCCTTGTGTTTAAGAAATACACAGCTGTCTTCGGCTCTAATTGACTTAAATGTGCAGCGCAGCATGTTAATGTCCAATTTACTAATCTGTCTGGTTGTTGCCACAGTTCATTTTGAGGCCTATGGTTTCTTTTGCACTTTGTCCAGAAAAGTGGCAATGGTGCTGTGCAGTGGTGTCTGGTGTACCCTGGGAAGCCGTGTGTTGAGCAATGCCAGTTGCCCGTGATCCTGATGGCAGCAACAAGTGGGTGTGGCCTTTTGGATGGGACCCAATGAATTGCCGGTACTCCTCTCCTCTCCCCTCCCCTCTCTCCTCTCCTGTTCTTTCTTTGTGTGGAAGTAATGTGCTCTAAACATTCTTCCATTGCTAGCATGCTTAGCTTTTAGGTTTTGTGCAGTTGCTGGGCTGTGTTTGCTTTCTCAGAGGCAGAAACAGCTTGTCGAGGTGAGGTAATGCTAACGGCACTGAACTCTGGAAATATGCGTTGTTGGAACCCTCAGCCAGAGTGCTGTGTCTGGGAATGAGGCCCCAGTCTCTGACTCATCCAACTCATACTTACCTGGCAGGGGAGATACCATGATCAAGAAGGTGGTTCACCCAGGGCGAGGCTCATCCATTGCACTCCGGTTGTGCTGACCCTTGCGAATTCCCCAAATGTGGGAATCTCGACTGCATAATTTCTGGTAGTGGGGGACTGCGTCCGCGCTCTCCCCTCTGATCCTTGTGTTTAAGAAATACAAAGTTGTCTTTGGCTCTAATTGACATAAATGTGCTGCGCAGCATGTTAATGTCCAATTTACTAATCTGTCTGGTTGTTGCCACAGTTCATTTTGAGGCCTATGGTTTCTTTTGCACTTTGTCCAGAAAAGTGGCAATGGTGCTGTGCAGTGGTGTCTGGTGTACCCTGGGAAGCCGTGTGTTGAGCAATGCCAGTTGCCCGTGATCCTGATGGCAGCAACAAGTGGGTGTGGCCTTTTGGATGGGACCCAATGAATTGCCGGTACTCCTCTCCTCCCCTTTCTCCTCTCCTGTTCTTTCTTTGTGTGGAAGTAATGTGCTCTAAACATTCTTCCATTGCTAGCATGCTTAGCTTTTAGGTTTTGTGCAGTTGCTGGGCTGTGTTTGCTTTCTCAGAGGCAGAAACAGCTTGTCGAGGTGAGGTAATGCTAACGGCACTGAACTCTGGAAATATGCGTTGTTGGAACCCTCAGCCAGAGTGCTGTGTCTGGGAATGAGGCCCCAGTCTCTGACTCATCCAACTCATACTTACCTGGCAGGGGAGATACCATGATCAAGAAGGTGGTTCACCCAGGGCGAGGCTCATCCATTGCACTCCGGTTGTGCTGACCCTTGCGAATTCCCCAAATGTGGGAATCTCGACTGCATAATTTCTGGTAGTGGGGGACTGCGTCCGCGCTCTCCCCTCTGATCCTTGTGTTTAAGAAATACAAAGCTGTCTTCGGCTCTAATTGACTTAAATGTGCTGCGCAGCATGTTAATGTCCAATTTACTAATCTGTCTGGTTGTTGCCACAGTTCATTTTGAGGCCTATGGTTTCTTTTGCACTTTGTCCAGAAAAGTGGCAATGGTGCCTGGTGTACCCTGGGAAGCCGTGTGTTGAGCAATGCCAGTTGCCCGTGATCCTGATGGCAGCAACAAGTGGGTGTGGCCTTTTGGATGGGACCCAATGAATTGCCGGTACTCCTCTCCCTCCCCTCTCTCCTCTCCTGTTCTTTCTTTGTGTGGAAGTAATGTGCTCTAAACATTCTTCCATTGCTAGCATGCTTAGCTTTTAGGTTTTGTGCAGTTGCTGGGCTGTGTTTGCTTTCTCAGAGGCAGAAACAGCTTGTCGAGGTGAGGTAATGCTAACGGCACTGAACTCTGGAAATATGCGTTGTTGGAACCCTCAGCCAGAGTGCTGTGTCTGGGAATGAGGCCCCAGTCTCTGACTCATCCAACTCATACTTACCTGGCAGGGGAGATACCATGATCAAGAAGGTGGTTCACCCATGGCGAGGCTCATCCATTGCACTCCGGTTGTGCTGACCCTTGCGAATTCCCCAAATGTGGGAATCTCGACTGCATAATTTCTGGTAGTGGGGGACTGCGTCCGCGCTCTCCCCTCTGATCCTTGTGTTTAAGAAATACAAAGTTGTCTTTGGCTCTAATTGACATAAATGTGCTGCGCAGCATGTTAATGTCCAATTTACTAATCTGTCTGGTTGTTGCCACAGTTCATTTTGAGGCCTATGGTTTCTTTTGCACTTTGTCCAGAAAAGTGGCAATGGTGCTGTGCAGTGGTGTCTGGTGTACCCTGGGAAGCCGTGTGTTGAGCAATGCCAGTTGCCCGTGATCCTGATGGCAGCAACAAGTGGGTGTGGCCTTTTGGATGGGACCCAATGAATTGCCGGTACTCCTCTCCTCCCCTTTCTCCTCTCCTGTTCTTTCTTTGTGTGGAAGTAATGTGCTCTAAACATTCTTCCATTGCTAGCATGCTTAGCTTTTAGGTTTTGTGCAGTTGCTGGGCTGTGTTTGCTTTCTCAGAGGCAGAAACAGCTTGTCGAGGTGAGGTAATGCTAACGGCACTGAACTCTGGAAATATGCGTTGTTGGAACCCTCAGCCAGAGTGCTGTGTCTGGGAATGAGGCCCCAGTCTCTGACTCATCCAACTCATACTTACCTGGCAGGGGAGATACCATGATCAAGAAGGTGGTTCACCCAGGGCGAGGCTCATCCATTGCACTCCGGTTGTGCTGACCCTTGCGAATTCCCCAAATGTGGGAATCTCGACTGCATAATTTCTGGTAATGGGGGACTGCGTCCGCGCTCTCCCCCTCTGATCCTTGTGTTTAAGAAATACAAAGCTGTCTTCGGCTCTAATTGACTTAAATGTGCTGCGCAGCATGTTAATGTCCAATTTACTAATCTGTCTGGTTGTTGCCACAGTTCATTTTGAGGCCTATGGTTTCTTTTGCACTTTGTCCAGAAAAGTGGCAATGGTGCCTGGTGTACCCTGGGAAGCCGTGTGTTGAGCAATGCCAGTTGCCCGTGATCCTGATGGCAGCAACAAGTGGGTGTGGCCTTTTGGATGGGACCCAATGAATTGCCGGTACTCCTCTCCTCCCCTCTCTCCTCTCCTGTTCTTTCTTTGTGTGGAAGTAATGTGCTCTAAACATTCTTCCATTGCTAGCATGCTTAGCTTTTAGGTTTTGTGCAGTTGCTGGGCTGTGTTTGCTTTCTCAGAGGCAGAAACAGCTTGTCGAGGTGAGGTAATGCTAACGGCACTGAACTCTGGAAATATGCGTTGTTGGAACCCTCAGCCAGAGTGCTGTGTCTGGGAATGAGGCCCCAGTCTCTGACTCATCCAACTCATACTTACCTGGCAGGGGAGATACCATGATCAAGAAGGTGGTTCACCCAGGGCGAGGCTCATCCATTGCACTCCGGTTGTGCTGACCCTTGCGAATTCCCCAAATGTGGGAATCTCGACTGCATAATTTCTGGTAGTGGGGGACTGCGTCCGCGCTCTCCCCTCTGATCCTTGTGTTTAAGAAATACACAGCTGTCTTCGGCTCTAATTGACTTAAATGTGCTGCGCAGCATGTTAATGTCCAATTTACTAATCTGTCTGGTTGTTGCCACAGTTCATTTTGAGGCCTATGGTTTCTTTTGCACTTTGTCCAGAAAAGTGGCAATGGTGCTGTGCAGTGGTGTCTGGTGTACCCTGGGAAGCCGTGTGTTGAGCAATGCCAGTTGCCCGTGATCCTGATGGCAGCAACAAGTGGGTGTGGCCTTTTGGATGGGACCCAATGAATTGCCGGTACTCCTCTCCTCCCCTCTCTCCTCTCCTGTTCTTTCTTTGTGTGGAAGTAATGTGCTCTAAACATTCTTCCATTGCTAGCATGCTTAGCTTTTAGGTTTCGTGCAGTTGCTGGGCTGTGTTTGCTTTCTCAGAGGCAGAAACAGCTTGTCGAGGTGAGGTAATGCTAACGGCACTGAACTCTGGAAATATGCGTTGTTGGAACCCTCAGCCAGAGTGCTGTGTCTGGGAATGAGGCCCCAGTCTCTGACTCATCCAACTCATACTTACCTGGCAGGGGAGATACCATGATCAAGAAGGTGGTTCACCCAGGGCGAGGCTCATCCATTGCACTCCGGTTGTGCTGACCCTTGCGAATTCCCCAAATGTGGGAATCTCGACTGCATAATTTCTGGTAGTGGGGGACTGCGTCCGCGCTCTCCCCTCTGATCCTTGTGTTTAAGAAATACAAAGCTGTCTTCGGCTCTAATTGACTTAAATGTGCTGCGCAGCGTATTAATGTCCAATTTACTAATCTGTCTGGTTGTTGCCACAGTTCATTTTGAGGCCTATGGTTTCTTTTGCACTTTGTCCAGAAAAGTGGCAATGGTGCTGTGCAGTGGTGTCTGGTGTACCCTGGGAAGCCGTGTGTTGAGCAATGCCAGTTGCCTGTGATCCTGATGGCAGCAACAAGTGGGTGTGGCCTTTTGGATGGGACCCAATGAATTGCCGGTACTCCTCTCCTCTCCTCCCCTCTCTCCTCTCCTGTTCTTTCTTTGTGTGGAAGTAATGTGCTCTAAACATTCTTCCATTGCTAGCATGCTTAGCTTTTAGGTTTTGTGCAGTTGCTGGGCTGTGTTTGCTTTCTCAGAGGCAGAAACAGCTTGTCGAGGTGAGGTAATGCTAACGGCACTGAACTCTGGAAATATGCGTTGTTGGAACCCTCAGCCAGAGTGCTGTGTCTGGGAATGAGGCCCCAGTCTCTGACTCATCCAACTCATACTTACCTGGCAGGGGAGATACCATGATCAAGAAGGTGGTTCACCCAGGGCGAGGCTCATCCATTGCACTCCGGTTGTGCTGACCCTTGCGAATTCCCCAAATGTGGGAATCTCGACTGCATAATTTCTGGTAGTGGGGGACTGCGTCCGCGCTCTCCCCTCTGATCCTTGTGTTTAAGAAATACAAAGCTGTCTTCGGCTCTAATTGACTTAAATGTGCTGCGCAGCATGTTAATGTCCAATTTACTAATCTGTCTGGTTGTTGCCACAGTTCATTTTGAGGCCTATGGTTTCTTTTGCACTTTGTCCAGAAAAGTGGTAATGGTGCCTGGTGTACCCTGGGAAGCCGTGTGTTGAGCAATGCCAGTTGCCCGTGATCCTGATGGCAGCAACAAGTGGGTGTTGCCTATTGGATGGGACCCAATGAATTGCCGGTACTCCTCTCCTCTCCCCCTCTCTCCTCTCCTGTTCTTTCTTTGTGTGGAAGTAATGTGCTCTAAACATTCTTCCATTGCTAGCATGCTTAGCTTTTAGGTTTTGTGCAGTTGCTGGGCTGTGTTTGCTTTCTCAGAGGCAGAAACAGCTTGTCGAGGTGAGGTAATGCTAACGGCACTGAACTCTGGAAATATGCGTTGTTGGAACCCTCAGCCAGAGTGCTGTGTCTGGGAATGAGGCCCCAGTCTCTGACTCATCCAACTCATACTTACCTGGCAGGGGAGATACCATGATCAAGAAGGTGGTTCACCCAGGGCGAGGTTCATCCATTGCACTCCGGTTGTGCTGACCCTTGCGAATTCCCCAAATGTGGGAATCTCGACTGCATAATTTCTGGTAGTGGGGGACTGCGTCCGCGCTCTCCCCTCTGATCCTTGTGTTTAAGAAATACAAAGCTGTCTTCGGCTCTAATTGACTTAAATGTGCTGCGCAGCGTGTTAATGTCCAATTTACTAATCTGTCTGGTTGTTGCCACAGTTCATTTTGAGGCCTATGGTTTCTTTTGCACTTTGTCCAGAAAAGTGGCAATGGTGCTGTGCAGTGGTGTCTGGTGTACCCTGGGAAGCCGTGTGTTGAGCAATGCCAGTTGCCTGTGATCCTGATGGCAGCAACAAGTGGGTGTGGCCTTTTGGATGGGACCCAATGAATTGCCGGTACTCCTCTCCTCTCCTCCCCTCTCTCCTCTCCTGTTCTTTCTTTGTGTGGAAGTAATGTGCTCTAAACATTCTTCCATTGCTAGCATGCTTAGCTTTTAGGTTTTGTGCAGTTGCTGGGCTGTGTTTGCTTTCTCAGAGGCAGAAACAGCTTGTCGAGGTGAGGTAATGCTAACGGCACTGAACTCTGGAAATATGCGTTGTTGGAACCCTCAGCCAGAGTGCTGTGTCTGGGAATGAGGCCCCAGTCTCTGACTCATCCAACTCATACTTACCTGGCAGGGGAGATACCATGATCAAGAAGGTGGTTCACCCAGGGCGAGGCTCATCCATTGCACTCCGGTTGTGCTGACCCTTGCGAATTCCCCAAATGTGGGAATCTCGACTGCATAATTTCTGGTAGTGGGGGACTGCGTCCGCGCTCTCCCCTCTGATCCTTGTGTTTAAGAAATACACAGCTGTCTTCGGCTCTAATTGACTTAAATGTGCTGCGCAGCATGTTAATGTCCAATTTACTAATCTGTCTGGTTGTTGCCACAGTTCATTTTGAGGCCTATGGTTTCTTTTGCACTTTGTCCAGAAAAGTGGCAATGGTGCTGTGCAGTGGTGTCTGGTGTACCCTGGGAAGCCGTGTGTTGAGCAATGCCAGTTGCCCGTGATCCTGATGGCAGCAACAAGTGGGTGTGGCCTTTTGGATGGGACCCAATGAATTGCCGGTACTCCTCTCCTCTCCTCCCCTCTCTCCTCTCCTGTTCTTTCTTTGTTTGGAAGTAATGTGCTCTAAACATTCTTCCATTGCTAGCATGCTTAGCTTTTAGGTTTTGTGCAGTTGCTGGGCTGTTTTTGCTTTCTCAGAGGCAGAAACAGCTTGTCGAGGTGAGGTAATGCTAACGGCACTGAACTCTGGAAATATGCGTTGTTGGAACCCTCAGCCAGAGTGCTGTGTCTGGGAATGAGGCCCCAGTCTCTGACTCATCCAACTCATACTTACCTGGCAGGGGAGATACCATGATCAAGAAGGTGGTTCACCCAGGGCAAGGCTCATCCATTGCACTCCGGTTGTGCTGACCCTTGCGAATTCCCCAAATGTGGGAATCTCGACTGCATAATTTCTGGTAGTGGGGGACTGCGTCCGCGCTCTCCCCTCTGATCCTTGTGTTTAAGAAATACACAGCTGTCTTCGGCTCTAATTGACTTAAATGTGCTGCGCAGCATGTTAATGTCCAATTTACTAATCTGTCTGGTTGTTGCCACAGTTCATTTTGAGGCCTATGGTTTCTTTTGCACTTTGTCCAGAAAAGTGGCAATGGTGCCTGGTGTACCCTGGGAAGCCGTGTGTTGAGCAATGCCAGTTGCCCGTGATCCTGATGGCAGCAACAAGTGGGTGTGGCCTTTTGGATGGGACCCAATGAATTGCCGGTACTCCTCTCCTCCCTCTCTCTCCTCTCCTGTTCTTTCTTTGTGTGGAAGTAATGTGCTCTAAACATTCTTCCATTGCTAGCATGCTTAGCTTTTAGGTTTTGTGCAGTTGCTGGGCTGTGTTTGCTTTCTCAGAGGCAGAAACAGCTTGTCGAGGTGAGGTAATGCTAACGGCACTGAACTCTGGAAATATGCGTTGTTGGAACCCTCAGCCAGAGTGCTGTGTCTGGGAATGAGGCCCCAGTCTCTGACTCATCCAACTCATACTTACCTGGCAGGGGAGATACCATGATCAAGAAGGTGGTTCACCCAGAGCGAGGCTCATCCATTGCACTCCGGTTGTGCTGACCCTTGCGAATTCCCCAAATGTGGGAATCTCGACTGCATAATTTCTGGTAGTGGGGGACTGCGTCCGCGCTCTCCCCTCTGATCCTTGTGTTTAAGAAATACACAGCTGTCTTCGGCTCTAATTGACTTAAATGTGCTGCGCAGCATGTTAATGTCCAATTTACTAATCTGTCTGGTTGTTGCCACAGTTCATTTTGAGGCCTATGGTTTCTTTTGCACTTTGTCCAGAAAAGTGGCAATGGTGCTGTGCAGTGGTGTCTGGTGTACCCTGGGAAGCCGTGTGTTGAGCAATGCCAGTTGCCCGTGATCCTGATGGCAGCAACAAGTGGGTGTGGCCTTTTGGATGGGACCCAATGAATTGCCGGTACTCCTCTCCTCTCCTCCCCTCTCTCCTCTCCTGTTCTTTCTTTGTTTGGAAGTAATGTGCTCTAAACATTCTTCCATTGCTAGCATGCTTAGCTTTTAGGTTTTGTGCAGTTGCTGGGCTGTTTTTGCTTTCTCAGAGGCAGAAACAGCTTGTCGAGGTGAGGTAATGCTAACGGCACTGAACTCTGGAAATATGCGTTGTTGGAACCCTCAGCCAGAGTGCTGTGTCTGGGAATGAGGCCCCAGTCTCTGACTCATCCAACTCATACTTACCTGGCAGGGGAGATACCATGATCAAGAAGGTGGTTCACCCAGGGCAAGGCTCATCCATTGCACTCCGGTTGTGCTGACCCTTGCGAATTCCCCAAATGTGGGAATCTCGACTGCATAATTTCTGGTAGTGGGGGACTGCGTCCGCGCTCTCCCCTCTGATCCTTGTGTTTAAGAAATACAAAGCTGTCTTCGGCTCTAATTGACTTAAATGTGCTGCGCAGCATGTTAATGTCCAATTTACTAATCTGTCTGGTTGTTGCCACAGTTCATTTTGAGGCCTATGGTTTCTTTTGCACTTTGTCCAGAAAAGTGGCAATGGTGCCTGGTGTACCCTGGGAAGCCGTGTGTTGAGCAATGCCAGTTGCCCGTGATCCTGATGGCAGCAACAAGTGGGTGTGGCCTTTTGGATGGGACCCAATGAATTGCCGGTACTCCCTCTCCTCCCCTCTCTCCTCTCCTGTTCTTTCTTTGTGTGGAAGTAATGTGCTCTAAACATTCTTCCATTGCTAGCATGCTTAGCTTTTAGGTTTTGTGCAGTTGCTGGGCTGTGTTTGCTTTCTCAGAGGCAGAAACAGCTTGTCGAGGTGAGGTAATGCTAACGGCACTGAACTCTGGAAATATGCGTTGTTGGAACCCTCAGCCAGAGTGCTGTGTCTGGGAATGAGGCCCCAGTCTCTGACTCATCCAACTCATACTTACCTGGCAGGGGAGATACCATGATCAAGAAGGTGGTTCACCCAGAGCGAGGCTCATCCATTGCACTCCGGGTTGTGCTGACCCTTGCGAATTCCCCAAATGTGGGAATCTCGACTGCATAATTTCTGGTAGTGGGGGACTGCGTCCGCGCTCTCCCCCTCTGATCCTTGTGTTTAAGAAATACACAGCTGTCTTCGGCTCTAATTGACTTAAATGTGCTGCGCAGCATGTTAATGTCCAATTTACTAATCTGTCTGGTTGTTGCCACAGTTCATTTTGAGGCCTATGGTTTCTTTTGCACTTTGTCCAGAAAAGTGGCAATGGTGCTGTGCAGTGGTGTCTGGTGTACCCTGGGAAGCCGTGTGTTGAGCAATGCCAGTTGCCCGTGATCCTGATGGCAGCAACAAGTGGGTGTGGCCTTTTGGATGGGACCCAATGAATTGCCGGTACTCCTCTCCTCCCCTCTCTCCTCTCCTGTTCTTTCTTTGTTTGGAAGTAATGTGCTCTAAACATTCTTCCATTGCTAGCATGCTTAGCTTTTAGGTTTTGTGCAGTTGCTGGGCTGTGTTTGCTTTCTCAGAGGCAGAAACAGCTTGTCGAGGTGAGGTAATGCTAACGGCACTGAACTCTGGAAATATGCGTTGTTGGAACCCTCAGCCAGAGTGCTGTGTCTGGGAATGAGGCCCCAGTCTCTGACTCATCCAACTCATACTTACCTGGCAGGGGAGATACCATGATCAAGAAGGTGGTTCACCCAGGGCGAGGCTCATCCATTGCACTCCGGTTGTGCTGACCCTTGCGAATTCCCCAAATGTGGGAATCTCGACTGCATAATTTCTGGTAGTGGGGGACTGCGTCCGCGCTCTCCCCTCTGATCCTTGTGTTTAAGAAATACAAAGCTGTCTTCGGCTCTAATTGACTTAAATGTGCTGCGCAGCATGTTAATGTCCAATTTACTAATCTGTCTGGTTGTTGCCCAGTTATTTTGAGGCCTATGGTTTTTTTGCACTTTGTCCAGAAAAGTGGCAATGGTGCCTGGTGTACCCTGGGAAGCCGTGTGTTGAGCAATGCCAGTTGCCCGTGATCCTGATGGCAGCAACAAGTGGGTGTGGCCTTTTGGATGGGACCCAATGAATTGCCGGTACTCCTCTCCTCCCCTCTCTCCTCTCCTGTTCTTTCTTTGTGTGGAAGTAATGTGCTCTAAACATTCTTCCATTGCTGCATGCTTGCTTTTAGGTTTTGTGCAGTTGCTGGGCTGTGTTTGCTTTCTCAGAGGCAGAAACAGCTTGTCGAGGTGAGGTAATGCTAACGGCACTGAACTCTGGAAATATGCGTTGTTGGAACCCTCAGCCAGAGTGCTGTGTCTGGGAATGAGGCCCCAGTCTCTGACTCATCCAACTCATACTTACCTGGCAGGGGAGATACCATGATCAAGAAGGTGGTTCACCCAGGGCGAGGCTCATCCATTGCACTCCGGTTGTGCTGACCCTTGCGAATTCCCCAAATGTGGGAATCTCGACTGCATAATTTCTGGTAGTGGGGGACTGCGTCCGCGCTCTCCCCTCTGATCCTTGTGTTTAAGAAATACAAGTGTCTTCGGTCTATTGACTTAAATGTGCTGCGCAGCATGTTAATGTCAATTTACTAATCTGTCTGGTTGTTGCCACAGTTCATTTTGAGGCTATGGTTTCTTTTGCACTTTGTCCAGAAAAGTGGCAATGGTGCTGTGCAGTGGTGTCTGGTGTACCCTGGGAAGCCGTGTGTTGAGCAATGCCAGTTGCCCGTGATCCTGATGGCAGCAACAAGTGGGTGTGGCCTTTTGGATGGGACCCAATGAATTGCCGGTACTCCTCTCCTCTCCTCCCTCTCTCCTCTCCTGTTCTTTCTTTGTGTGGAAGTAATGTGCTCTAAACATTCTTCCATTGCTAGCATGCTTAGCTTTTAGGTTTTGTGCAGTTGCTGGGCTGTGTTTGCTTTCTCAGAGGCAGAAACAGCTTGTCGAGGTGAGGTAATGCTAACGGCACTGAACTCTGGAAATATGCGTTGTTGGAACCCTCAGCCAGAGTGCTGTGTCTGGGAATGAGGCCCCAGTCTCTGACTCATCCAACTCATACTTACCTGGCAGGGGAGATACCATGATCAAGAAGGTGGTTCACCCAGGGCGAGGCTCATCCATTGCACTCCGGTTGTGCTGACCCTTGCGAATTCCCCAAATGTGGGAATCTCGACTGCATAATTTCTGGTAGTGGGGGACTGAGTCCGCGCTCTCCCCTCTGATCCTTGTGTTTAAGAAATACAAAGCTGTCTTCGGCTCTAATTGACTTAAATGTGCTGCGCAGCATGTTAATGTCCAATTTACTAATCTGTCTGGTTGTTGCCACAGTTCATTTTGAGGCCTATGGTTTCTTTTGCACTTTGTCCAGAAAAGTGGCAATGGTGCCCTGGTGTACCCTGGGAAGCCGTGTGTTGAGCAATGCCAGTTGCCCGTGATCCTGATGGCAGCAACAAGTGGGTGTGGCCTTTTGGATGGGACCCAATGAATTGCCGGTACTCCTCTCCTCTCCCCCTCTCTCCTCTCCTGTTCTTTCTTTGTGTGGAAGTAATGTGCTCTAAACATTCTTCCATTGCTAGCATGCTTAGCTTTTAGGTTTTGTGCAGTTGCTGGGCTGTGTTTGCTTTCTCAGAGGCAGAAACAGCTTGTCGAGGTGAGGTAATGCTAACGGCACTGAACTCTGGAAATATGCGTTGTTGGAACCCTCAGCCAGAGTGCTGTGTCTGGGAATGAGGCCCCAGTCTCTGACTCATCCAACTCATACTTACCTGGCAGGGGAGATACCATGATCAAGAAGGTGGTTCACCCAGAGCGAGGCTCATCCATTGCACTCCGGTTGTGCTGACCCTTGCGAATTCCCCAAATGTGGGAATCTCGACTGCATAATTTCTGGTAGTGGGGGACTGCGTCCGCGCTCTCCCCTCTGATCCTTGTGTTTAAGAAATACACAGCTGTCTTCGGCTCTAATTGACTTAAATGTGCTGCGCAGCATGTTAATGTCCAATTTACTAATCTGTCTGGTTGTTGCCACAGTTCATTTTGAGGCCTATGGTTTCTTTTGCACTTTGTCCAGAAAAGTGGCAATGGTGCTGTGCAGTGGTGTCTGGTGTACCCTGGGAAGCCGTGTGTTGAGCAATGCCAGTTGCCCGTGATCCTGATGGCAGCAACAAGTGGGTGTGGCCTTTTGGATGGGACCCAATGAATTGCCGGTACTCCCCTCCTCTCCTCCCCTCTCTCCTCTCCTGTTCTTTCTTTGTTTGGAAGTAATGTGCTCTAAACATTCTTCCATTGCTAGCATGCTTAGCTTTTAGGTTTTGTGCAGTTGCTGGGCTGTTTTTGCTTTCTCAGAGGCAGAAACAGCTTGTCGAGGTGAGGTAATGCTAACGGCACTGAACTCTGGAAATATGCGTTGTTGGAACCCTCAGCCAGAGTGCTGTGTCTGGGAATGAGGCCCCAGTCTCTGACTCATCCAACTCATACTTACCTGGCAGGGGAGATACCATGATCAAGAAGGTGGTTCACCCAGGGCAAGGCTCATCCATTGCACTCCGGTTGTGCTGACCCTTGCGAATTCCCCAAATGTGGGAATCTCGACTGCATAATTTCTGGTAGTGGGGGACTGCGTCCGCGCTCTCCCCTCTGATCCTTGTGTTTAAGAAATACAAAGCTGTCTTCGGCTCTAATTGACTTAAATGTGCTGCGCAGCATGTTAATGTCCAATTTACTAATCTGTCTGGTTGTTGCCACAGTTCATTTTGAGGCCTATGGTTTCTTTTGCACTTTGTCCAGAAAAGTGGCAATGGTGCTGTGCAGGTGTCTGGTGTACCCTGGGAAGCCGTGTGTTGAGCAATGCCAGTTGCCCGTGATCCTGATGGCAGCAACAAGTGGGTGTGGCCTTTTGGATGGGACCCAATGAATTGCCGGTACTCCTCTCCTCCCCTCTCTCCTCTCCTGTTCTTTCTTTGTGTGGAAGTAATGTGCTCTAAACATTCTTCCATTGCTAGCATGCTTAGCTTTTAGGTTTTGTGCAGTTGCTGGGCTGTGTTTGCTTTCTCAGAGGCAGAAACAGCTTGTCGAGGTGAGGTAATGCTAACGGCACTGAACTCTGGAAATATGCGTTGTTGGAACCCTCAGCCAGAGTGCTGTGTCTGGGAATGAGGCCCCAGTCTCTGACTCATCCAACTCATACTTACCTGGCAGGGGAGATACCATGATCAAGAAGGTGGTTCACCCAGAGCGAGGCTCATCCATTGCACTCCGGTTGTGCTGACCCTTGCGAATTCCCCAAATGTGGGAATCTCGACTGCATAATTTCTGGTAGTGGGGGACTGCGTCCGCGCTCTCCCCTCTGATCCTTGTGTTTAAGAAATACACAGCTGTCTTCGGCTCTAATTGACTTAAATGTGCTGCGCAGCATGTTAATGTCCAATTTACTAATCTGTCTGGTTGTTGCCACAGTTCATTTTGAGGCCTATGGTTTCTTTTGCACTTTGTCCAGAAAAGTGGCAATGGTGCTGTGCAGTGGTGTCTGGTGTACCCTGGGAAGCCATGTGTTGAGCAATGCCAGTTGCCCGTGATCCTGATGGCAGCAACAAGTGGGTGTGGCCTTTTGGATGGGACCCAATGAATTGCCGGTACCTCCTCTCCTCCCCTCTCTCCTCTCCTGTTCTTTCTTTGTGTGGAAGTAATGTGCTCTAAACATTCTTCCATTGCTAGCATGCTTAGCTTTTAGGTTTTGTGCAGTTGCTGGGCTGTGTTTGCTTTCTCAGAGGCAGAAACAGCTTGTCGAGGTGAGGTAATGCTAACGGCACTGAACTCTGGAAATATGCGTTGTTGGAACCCTCAGCCAGAGTGCTGTGTCTGGGAATGAGGCCCCAGTCTCTGACTCATCCAACTCATACTTACCTGGCAGGGGAGATACCATGATCAAGAAGGTGGTTCACCCAGGGCGAGGCTCATCCATTGCACTCCGGTTGTGCTGACCCTTGCGAATTCCCCAAATGTGGGAATCTCGACTGCATAATTTCTGGTAGTGGGGGACTGCGTCCGCGCTCTCCCCTCTGATCCTTGTGTTTAAGAAATACAAAGCTGTCTTCGGCTCTAATTGACTTAAATGTGCTGCGCAGCGTGTTAATGTCCAATTTACTAATCTGTCTGGTTGTTGCCACAGTTCATTTTGAGGCCTATGGTTTCTTTTGCACTTTGTCCAGAAAAGTGGCAATGGTGCTGTGCAGTGGTGTCTGGTGTACCCTGGGAAGCCGTGTGTTGAGCAATGCCAGTTGCCTGTGATCCTGATGGCAGCAACAAGTGGGTGTGGCCTTTTGGATGGGACCCAATGAATTGCCGGTACTCCTCTCCTCTCCTCCCCTCTCTCCTCTCCTGTTCTTTCTTTGTGTGGAAGTAATGTGCTCTAAACATTCTTCCATTGCTAGCATGCTTAGCTTTTAGGTTTTGTGCAGTTGCTGGGCTGTGTTTGCTTTCTCAGAGGCAGAAACAGCTTGTCGAGGTGAGGTAATGCTAACGGCACTGAACTCTGGAAATATGCGTTGTTGGAACCCTCAGCCAGAGTGCTGTGTCTGGGAATGAGGCCCCAGTCTCTGACTCATCCAACTCATACTTACCTGGCAGGGGAGATACCATGATCAAGAAGGTGGTTCACCCAGGGCGAGGTTCATCCATTGCACTCCGGTTGTGCTGACCCTTGCGAATTCCCCAAATGTGGGAATCTCGACTGCATAATTTCTGGTAGTGGGGGACTGCGTCCGCGCTCTCCCCTCTGATCCTTGTGTTTAAGAAATACAAAGCTGTCTTCGGCTCTAATTGACTTAAATGTGCTGCGCAGCGTGTTAATGTCCAATTTACTAATCTGTCTGGTTGTTGCCACAGTTCATTTTGAGGCCTATGGTTTCTTTTGCACTTTGTCCAGAAAAGTGGCAATGGTGCTGTGCAGTGGTGTCTGGTGTACCCTGGGAAGCCGTGTGTTGAGCAATGCCAGTTGCCTGTGATCCTGATGGCAGCAACAAGTGGGTGTGGCCTTTTGGATGGGACCCAATGAATTGCCGGTACTCCTCTCCTCTCCTCCCCTCTCTCCTCTCCTGTTCTTTCTTTGTGTGGAAGTAATGTGCTCTAAACATTCTTCCATTGCTAGCATGCTTAGCTTTTAGGTTTTGTGCAGTTGCTGGGCTGTGTTTGCTTTCTCAGAGGCAGAAACAGCTTGTCGAGGTGAGGTAATGCTAACGGCACTGAACTCTGGAAATATGCGTTGTTGGAACCCTCAGCCAGAGTGCTGTGTCTGGGAATGAGGCCCCAGTCTCTGACTCATCCAACTCATACTTACCTGGCAGGGGAGATACCATGATCAAGAAGGTGGTTCACCCAGGGCGAGGCTCATCCATTGCACTCCGGTTGTGCTGACCCTTGCGAATTCCCCAAATGTGGGAATCTCGACTGCATAATTTCTGGTAGTGGGGGACTGCGTCCGCGCTCTCCCCTCTGATCCTTGTGTTTAAGAAATACACAGCTGTCTTCGGCTCTAATTGACTTAAATGTGCTGCGCAGCATGTTAATGTCCAATTTACTAATCTGTCTGGTTGTTGCCACAGTTCATTTTGAGGCCTATGGTTTCTTTTGCACTTTGTCCAGAAAAGTGGCAATGGTGCTGTGCAGTGGTGTCTGGTGTACCCTGGGAAGCCGTGTGTTGAGCAATGCCAGTTGCCCGTGATCCTGATGGCAGCAACAAGTGGGTGTGGCCTTTTGGATGGGACCCAATGAATTGCCGGTACTCCTCTCCTCTCCTCCCCTCTCTCCTCTCCTGTTCTTTCTTTGTTTGGAAGTAATGTGCTCTAAACATTCTTCCATTGCTAGCATGCTTAGCTTTTAGGTTTTGTGCAGTTGCTGGGCTGTTTTTGCTTTCTCAGAGGCAGAAACAGCTTGTCGAGGTGAGGTAATGCTAACGGCACTGAACTCTGGAAATATGCGTTGTTGGAACCCTCAGCCAGAGTGCTGTGTCTGGGAATGAGGCCCCAGTCTCTGACTCATCCAACTCATACTTACCTGGCAGGGGAGATACCATGATCAAGAAGGTGGTTCACCCAGGGCAAGGCTCATCCATTGCACTCCGGTTGTGCTGACCCTTGCGAATTCCCCAAATGTGGGAATCTCGACTGCATAATTTCTGGTAGTGGGGGACTGCGTCCGCGCTCTCCCCTCTGATCCTTGTGTTTAAGAAATACACAGCTGTCTTCGGCTCTAATTGACTTAAATGTGCTGCGCAGCATGTTAATGTCCAATTTACTAATCTGTCTGGTTGTTGCCACAGTTCATTTTGAGGCCTATGGTTTCTTTTGCACTTTGTCCAGAAAAGTGGCAATGGTGCCTGGTGTACCCTGGGAAGCCGTGTGTTGAGCAATGCCAGTTGCCCGTGATCCTGATGGCAGCAACAAGTGGGTGTGGCCTTTTGGATGGGACCCAATGAATTGCCGGTACTCCTCTCCTCCCCTCTCTCCTCTCCTGTTCTTTCTTTGTGTGGAAGTAATGTGCTCTAAACATTCTTCCATTGCTAGCATGCTTAGCTTTTAGGTTTTGTGCAGTTGCTGGGCTGTGTTTGCTTTCTCAGAGGCAGAAACAGCTTGTCGAGGTGAGGTAATGCTAACGGCACTGAACTCTGGAAATATGCGTTGTTGGAACCCTCAGCCAGAGTGCTGTGTCTGGGAATGAGGCCCCAGTCTCTGACTCATCCAACTCATACTTACCTGGCAGGGGAGATACCATGATCAAGAAGGTGGTTCACCCAGAGCGAGGCTCATCCATTGCACTCCGGTTGTGCTGACCCTTGCGAATTCCCCAAATGTGGGAATCTCGACTGCATAATTTCTGGTAGTGGGGGACTGCGTCCGCGCTCTCCCCTCTGATCCTTGTGTTTAAGAAATACACAGCTGTCTTCGGCTCTAATTGACTTAAATGTGCTGCGCAGCATGTTAATGTCCAATTTACTAATCTGTCTGGTTGTTGCCACAGTTCATTTTGAGGCCTATGGTTTCTTTTGCACTTTGTCCAGAAAAGTGGCAATGGTGCTGTGCAGTGGTGTCTGGTGTACCCTGGGAAGCCGTGTGTTGAGCAATGCCAGTTGCCCGTGATCCTGATGGCAGCAACAAGTGGGTGTGGCCTTTTGGATGGGACCCAATGAATTGCCGGTACTCCTCTCCTCTCCTCCCCTCTCTCCTCTCCTGTTCTTTCTTTGTTTGGAAGTAATGTGCTCTAAACATTCTTCCATTGCTAGCATGCTTAGCTTTTAGGTTTTGTGCAGTTGCTGGGCTGTTTTTGCTTTCTCAGAGGCAGAAACAGCTTGTCGAGGTGAGGTAATGCTAACGGCACTGAACTCTGGAAATATGCGTTGTTGGAACCCTCAGCCAGAGTGCTGTGTCTGGGAATGAGGCCCCAGTCTCTGACTCATCCAACTCATACTTACCTGGCAGGGGAGATACCATGATCAAGAAGGTGGTTCACCCAGGGCAAGGCTCATCCATTGCACTCCGGTTGTGCTGACCCTTGCGAATTCCCCAAATGTGGGAATCTCGACTGCATAATTTCTGGTAGTGGGGGACTGCGTCCGCGCTCTCCCCTCTGATCCTTGTGTTTAAGAAATACACAGCTGTCTTCGGCTCTAATTGACTTAAATGTGCTGCGCAGCATGTTAATGTCCAATTTACTAATCTGTCTGGTTGTTGCCACAGTTCATTTTGAGGCCTATGGTTTCTTTTGCACTTTGTCCAGAAAAGTGGCAATGGTGCTGTGCAGTGGTGTCTGGTGTACCCTGGGAAGCCGTGTGTTGAGCAATGCCAGTTGCCCGTGATCCTGATGGCAGCAACAAGTGGGTGTGGCCTTTTGGATGGGACCCAATGAATTGCCGGTACTCCTCTCCTCTCCTCCCCTCTCTCCTCTCCTGTTCTTTCTTTGTGTGGAAGTAATGTGCTCTAAACATTCTTCCATTGCTAGCATGCTTAGCTTTTAGGTTTTGTGCAGTTGCTGGGCTGTTTTTGCTTTCTCAGAGGCAGAAACAGCTTGTCGAGGTGAGGTAATGCTAACGGCACTGAACTCTGGAAATATGCGTTGTTGGAACCCTCAGCCAGAGTGCTGTGTCTGGGAATGAGGCCCCAGTCTCTGACTCATCCAACTCATACTTACCTGGCAGGGGAGATACCATGATCAAGAAGGTGGTTCACCCAGGGCGAGGTTCATCCATTGCACTCCGGTTGTGCTGACCCTTGCGAATTCCCCAAATGTGGGAATCTCGACTGCATAATTTCTGGTAGTGGGGGACTGCGTCCGCGCTCTCCCCTCTGATCCTTGTGTTTAAGAAATACAAAGCTGTCTTCGGCTCTAATTGACTTAAATGTGCTGCGCAGCGTGTTAATGTCCAATTTACTAATCTGTCTGGTTGTTGCCACAGTTCATTTTGAGGCCTATGGTTTCTTTTGCACTTTGTCCAGAAAAGTGGCAATGGTGCTGTGCAGTGGTGTCTGGTGTACCCTGGGAAGCCGTGTGTTGAGCAATGCCAGTTGCCTGTGATCCTGATGGCAGCAACAAGTGGGTGTGGCCTTTTGGATGGGACCCAATGAATTGCCGGTACTCCTCTCCTCTCCTCCCCTCTCTCCTCTCCTGTTCTTTCTTTGTGTGGAAGTAATGTGCTCTAAACATTCTTCCATTGCTAGCATGCTTAGCTTTTAGGTTTTGTGCAGTTGCTGGGCTGTGTTTGCTTTCTCAGAGGCAGAAACAGCTTGTCGAGGTGAGGTAATGCTAACGGCACTGAACTCTGGAAATATGCGTTGTTGGAACCCTCAGCCAGAGTGCTGTGTCTGGGAATGAGGCCCCAGTCTCTGACTCATCCAACTCATACTTACCTGGCAGGGGAGATACCATGATCAAGAAGGTGGTTCACCCAGGGCGAGGCTCATCCATTGCACTCCGGTTGTGCTGACCCTTGCGAATTCCCCAAATGTGGGAATCTCGACTGCATAATTTCTGGTAGTGGGGGACTGCGTCCGCGCTCTCCCCTCTGATCCTTGTGTTTAAGAAATACAAAGCTGTCTTCGGCTCTAATTGACTTAAATGTGCTGCGCAGCATGTTAATGTCCAATTTACTAATCTGTCTGGTTGTTGCCACAGTTCATTTTGAGGCCTATGGTTTCTTTTGCACTTTGTCCAGAAAAGTGGCAATGGTGCCTGGTGTACCCTGGGAAGCCGTGTGTTGAGCAATGCCAGTTGCCCGTGATCCTGATGGCAGCAACAAGTGGGTGTTGCCTTTTGGATGGGACCCAATGAATTGCCGGTACTCCTCTCCTCCCCTCTCTCCTCTCTCCTGTTCTTTCTTTGTGTGGAAGTAATGTGCTCTAAACATTCTTCCATTGCTAGCATGCTTAGCTTTTAGGTTTTGTGCAGTTGCTGGGCTGTGTTTGCTTTCTCAGAGGCAGAAACAGCTTGTCGAGGTGAGGTAATGCTAACGGCACTGAACTCTGGAAATATGCGTTGTTGGAACCCTCAGCCAGAGTGCTGTGTCTGGGAATGAGGCCCCAGTCTCTGACTCATCCAACTCATACTTACCTGGCAGGGGAGATACCATGATCAAGAAGGTGGTTCACCCAGGGCAAGGCTCATCCATTGCACTCCGGTTGTGCTGACCCTTGCGAATTCCCCAAATGTGGGAATCTCGACTGCATAATTTCTGGTAGTGGGGGACTGCGTCCGCGCTCTCCCCTCTGATCCTTGTGTTTAAGAAATACACAGCTGTCTTCGGCTCTAATTGACTTAAATGTGCTGCGCAGCATGTTAATGTCCAATTTACTAATCTGTCTGGTTGTTGCCACAGTTCATTTTGAGGCCTATGGTTTCTTTTGCACTTTGTCCAGAAAAGTGGCAATGGTGCTGTGCAGTGGTGTCTGGTGTACCCTGGGAAGCCGTGTGTTGAGCAATGCCAGTTGCCCGTGATCCTGATGGCAGCAACAAGTGGGTGTGGCCTTTTGGATGGGACCCAATGAATTGCCGGTACTCCTCTCCTCTCCTCCCCTCTCTCCTCTCCTGTTCTTTCTTTGTGTGGAAGTAATGTGCTCTAAACGTTCTTCCATTGCTAGCATGCTTAGCTTTTAGGTTTTGTGCAGTTGCTGGGCTGTGTTTTCTTTCTCAGAGGCAGAAACAGCTTGTCGAGGTGAGGTAATGCTAACGGCACTGAACTCTGGAAATATGCGTTGTTGGAACCCTCAGCCAGAGTGCTGTGTCTGGGAATGAGGCCCCAGTCTCTGACTCATCCAACTCATACTTACCTGGCAGGGAAGATACCATGATCAAGAAGGTGGTTCACCCAGGGCGAGGCTCATCCATTGCACTCCGGTTGTGCTGACCCTTGCGAATTCCCCAAATGTGGGAATCTCGACTGCATAATTTCTGGTAGTGGGGGACTGCGTCCGCGCTCTCCCCTCTGATCCTTGTGTTTAAGAAATACAAAGCTGTCTTCGGCTCTAATTGACTTAAATGTGCTGCGCAGCATGTTAATGTCCAATTTACTAATCTGTCTGGTTGTTGCCACAGTTCATTTTGAGGCCTATGGTTTCTTTTGCACTTTGTCCAGAAAAGTGGCAATGGTGCTGTGCAGTGGTGTCTGGTGTACCCTGGGAAGCCGTGTGTTGAGCAATGCCAGTTGCCCGTGATCCTGATGGCAGCAACAAGTGGGTGTGGCCTTTTGGATGGGACCCAATGAATTGCCGGTACTCCTCTCCTCCCCTGTTCTCCTTTCTTTTGTGTGGAAGTAATGTGCTCTAAACATTCTTCCATTGCTAGCATGCTTAGCTTTTAGGTTTTGTGCAGTTGCTGGGCTGTGTTTGCTTTCTCAGAGGCAGAAACAGCTTGTCGAGGTGAGGTAATGCTAACGGCACTGAACTCTGGAAATATGCGTTGTTGGAACCCTCAGCCAGAGTGCTGTGTCTGGGAATGAGGCCCCAGTCTCTGACTCATCCAACTCATACTTACCTGGCAGGGGAGATACCATGATCAAGAAGGTGGTTCACCCAGGGCGAGGCTCATCCATTGCACTCCGGTTGTGCTGACCCTTGCGAATTCCCCAAATGTGGGAATCTCGACTGCATAATTTCTGGTAGTGGGGGACTGCGTCCGCGCTCTCCCCTCTGATCCTTGTGTTTAAGAAATACAAAGTTGTCTTTGGCTCTAATTGACATAAATGTGCTGCGCAGCATGTTAATGTCCAATTTACTAATCTGTCTGGTTGTTGCCACAGTTCATTTTGAGGCCTATGGTTTCTTTTGCACTTTGTCCAGAAAAGTGGCAATGGTGCTGTGCAGTGGTGTCTGGTGTACCCTGGGAAGCCGTGTGTTGAGCAATGCCAGTTGCCCGTGATCCTGATGGCAGCAACAAGTGGGTGTGGCCTTTTGGATGGGACCCAATGAATTGCCGGTACTCCTCTCCTCTCCTCCCCTCTCTCCTCTCCTGTTCTTTCTTTGTGTGGAAGTAATGTGCTCTAAACATTCTTCCATTGCTAGCATGCTTAGCTTTTAGGTTTTGTGCAGTTGCTGGGCTGTGTTTGCTTTCTCAGAGGCAGAAACAGCTTGTCGAGGTGAGGTAATGCTAACGGCACTGAACTCTGGAAATATGCGTTGTTGGAACCCTCAGCCAGAGTGCTGTGTCTGGGAATGAGGCCCCAGTCTCTGACTCATCCAACTCATACTTACCTGGCAGGGGAGATACCATAATCAAGAAGGTGGTTCACCCAGGGCGAGGCTCATCCTTTGCACTCCGGTTGTGCTGACCCTTGCGAATTCCCCAAATGTGGGAATCTCGACTGCATAATTTCTGGTAGTGGGGGACTGCGTCCGCGCTCTCCCCTCTGATCCTTGTGTTTAAGAAATACAAAGTTGTGTTTGGCTCTAATTGACATAAATGTGCTGCGCAGCATGTTAATGTCCAATTTACTAATCTGTCTGGTTGTTGCCACAGTTCATTTTGAGGCCTATGGTTTCTTTTGCACTTTGTCCAGAAAAGTGGCAATGGTGCTGTGCAGTGGTGTCTGGTGTACACTGGGAAGCCGTGTGTTGAGCAATGCCAGTTGCCTGTGATCCTGATGGCAGCAACAAGTGGGTGTGGCCTTTTGGATGGGACCCAATGAATTGCCGGTACTCCTCTCCTCTCCTCCCCTCTCTCCTCTCCTGTTCTTTCTTTGTGTGGAAGTAATGTGCTCTAAACATTCTTCCATTGCTAGCATGCTTAGCTTTTAGGTTTTGTGCAGTTGCTGGGCTGTGTTTGCTTTCTCAGAGGCAGAAACAGCTTGTCGAGGTGAGGTAATGCTAACGGCACTGAACTCTGGAAATATGCGTTGTTGGAACCCTCAGCCAGAGTGCTGTGTCTGGGAATGAGGCCCCAGTCTCTGACTCATCCAACTCATACTTACCTGGAGGGGAGATACATGATAAGAAGGTGGTTCACCAGGGCGAGGCTCATCCATTGCACTCCGGTTGTGCTGACCTTGCGATTCCCAAATGTGGGAATTGACTGATAATTTTGGTAGTGGGGGACTGCGTCGCGCTCTCCTTGATCCTTGTGTTTAAGAAATACAAGTGTGGTTAATTGATTAAATGTGCGGAGAGTTTGTCATTCTATTGTGGTTGTTGCCACAGTTTTTGGGCCTATGGTTTCTTTTGCACTTTGTCAGAAAAGTGGAATGGTGCTGGGGGGCTGGTGTCTGGGAAGGTGTGTTGAGAATGCAGTTGCCGGATTGTGGAGAAAAGTGGGTGTGGCCTTTTGGATGGGACCAATGATTGCCGGTACTCCTCTCCTCCCTTCCTGTTCTTTTTGTGTGGAAGTAATGTGCTCTAAACATTCTTCCATTGCTAGCATGCTTAGCTTTTAGGTTTTGTGCAGTTGCTGGGCTGTGTTTGCTTTCTCAGAGGCAGAAACAGCTTGTCGAGGTGAGGTAATGCTAACGGCACTGAACTCTGGAAATATGCGTTGTTGGAACCCTCAGCCAGAGTGCTGTGTCTGGGAATGAGGCCCCAGTCTCTGACTCATCCAACTCATACTTACCTGGCAGGGGAGATACCATGATCAAGAAGGTGGTTCACCCAGGGCGAGGCTCATCCATTGCACTCCGGTTGTGCTGACCCTTGCGAATTCCCCAAATGTGGGAATCTCGACTGCATAATTTCTGGTAGTGGGGGACTGCGTCCGCGCTCTCCCCTCTGATCCTTGTGTTTAAGAAATACAAAGTTGTCTTTGGCTCTAATTGACATAAATGTGCTGCGCAGCATGTTAATGTCCAATTTACTAATCTGTCTGGTTGTTGCCACAGTTCATTTTGAGGCCTATGGTTTCTTTTGCACTTTGTCCAGAAAAGTGGCAATGGTGCTGTGCAGTGGTGTCTGGTGTACCCTGGGAAGCCGTGTGTTGAGCAATGCCAGTTGCCCGTGATCCTGATGGCAGCAACAAGTGGGTGTGGCCTTTTGGATGGGACCCAATGAATTGCCGGTACTCCTCTCCTCCCCTTTCTCCTCTCCTGTTCTTTCTTTGTTTGGAAGTAATGTGCTCTAAACATTCTTCCATTGCTAGCATGCTTAGCTTTTAGGTTTTGTGCAGTTGCTGGGCTGTGTTTGCTTTCTCAGAGGCAGAAACAGCTTGTCGAGGTGAGGTAATGCTAACGGCACTGAACTCTGGAAATATGCGTTGTTGGAACCCTCAGCCAGAGTGCTGTGTCTGGGAATGAGGCCCCAGTCTCTGACTCATCCAACTCATACTTACCTGGCAGGGGAGATACCATGATCAAGAAGGTGGTTCACCCAGGGCGAGGCTCATCCATTGCACTCCGGTTGTGCTGACCCTTGCGAATTCCCCAAATGTTGGAATCTCGACTGCATAATTTCTGGTAGTGGGGGACTGCGTCCGCGCTCTCCCCTCTGATCCTTGTGTTTAAGAAATACACAGCTGTCTTCGGCTCTAATTGACTTAAATGTGCTGCGCAGCATGTTAATGTCCAATTTACTAATCTGTCTGGTTGTTGCCACAGTTCATTTTGAGGCCTATGGTTTCTTTTGCACTTTGTCCAGAAAAGTGGCAATGGTGCTGTGCAGTGGTGTCTGGTGTACCCTGGGAAGCCGTGTGTTGAGCAATGCCAGTTGCCCGTGATCCTGATGGCAGCAACAAGTGGGTGTGGCCTTTTGGATGGGACCCAATGAATTGCCGGTACTCCTCTCCTCTCCTCCCCTCTCTCCTCTCCTGTTCTTTCTTTGTGTGGAAGTAATGTGCTCTAAACATTCTTCCATTGCTAGCATGCTTAGCTTTTAGGTTTTGTGCAGTTGCTGGGCTGTGTTTGCTTTCTCAGAGGCAGAAACAGCTTGTCGAGGTGAGGTAATGCTAACGGCACTGAACTCTGGAAATATGCGTTGTTGGAACCCTCAGCCAGAGTGCTGTGTCTGGGAATGAGGCCCCAGTCTCTGACTCATCCAACTCATACTTACCTGGCAGGGGAGATACCATGATCAAGAAGGTGGCTCACCCAGGGCGAGGCTCATCCATTGCACTCCGGTTGTGCTGACCCTTGCGAATTCCCCAAATGTGGGAATCTCGACTGCATAATTTCTGGTAGTGGGGGACTGCGTCCGCGCTCTCCCCTCTGATCCTTGTGTTTAAGAAATACAAAGCTGTCTTCGGCTCTAATTGACTTAAATGTGCTGCGCAGCATGTTAATGTCCAATTTACTAATCTGTCTGGTTGTTGCCACAGTTCATTTTGAGGCCTATGGTTTCTTTTGCACTTTGTCCAGAAAAGTGGCAATGGTACTGTGCAGTGGTGTCTGGTGTACCCTGGGAAGCCGTGTGTTGAGCAATGCCAGTTGCCTGTGATCCTGATGGCAGCAACAAGTGGGTGTGGCCTTTTGGATGGGACCCAATGAATTGCCGGTACTCCTCTCCTCTCCTCCCCTCTCTCCTCTCCTGTTCTTTCTTTGTGTGGAAGTAATGTGCTCTAAACATTCTTCCATTGCTAGCATGCTTAGCTTTTAGGTTTTGTGCAGTTGCTGGGCTGTGTTTGCTTTCTCAGAGGCAGAAACAGCTTGTCGAGGTGAGGTAATGCTAACGGCACTGAACTCTGGAAATATGCGTTGTTGGAACCCTCAGCCAGAGTGCTGTGTCTGGGAATGAGGCCCCAGTCTCTGACTCATCCAACTCATACTTACCTGGCAGGGGAGATACCATGATCAAGAAGGTGGTTCACCCAGGGCGAGGCTCATCCATTGCACTCCGGTTGTGCTGACCCTTGCGAATTCCCCAAATGTGGGAATCTCGACGGCATAATTTCTGGTAGTGGGGGACTGCGTCCGCGCTCTCCCCCTCTGATCCTTGTGTTTAAGAAATACAAAGCTGTCTTCGGCTCTAATTGACTTAAATGTGCTGCGCAGCATGTTAATGTCCAATTTACTAATCTGTCTGGTTGTTGCCACAGTTCATTTTGAGGCCTATGGTTTCTTTTGCACTTTGTCCAGAAAAGTGGCAATGGTACTGTGCAGTGGTGTCTGGTGTACCCTGGGAAGCCGTGTGTTGAGCAATGCCAGTTGCCTGTGATCCTGATGGCAGCAACAAGTGGGTGTGGCCTTTTGGATGGGACCCAATGAATTGCCGGTACTCCTCTCCTCCCCTCTCTCCTCTCCTGTTCTTTCTTTGTGTGGAAGTAATGTGCTCTAAACATTCTTCCATTGCTAGCATGCTTAGCTTTTAGGTTTTGTGCAGTTGCTGGGCTGTGTTTGCTTTCTCAGAGGCAGAAACAGCTTGTCGAGGTGAGGTAATGCTAACGGCACTGAACTCTGGAAATATGCGTTGTTGGAACCCTCAGCCAGAGTGCTGTGTCTGGGAATGAGGCCCCAGTCTCTGACTCATCCAACTCATACTTACCTGGCAGGGGAGATACCATGATCAAGAAGGTGGTTCACCCAGGGCGAGGCTCATCCATTGCACTCCGGTTGTGCTGACCCTTGCGAATTCCCCAAATGTGGGAATCTCGACGGCATAATTTCTGGTAGTGGGGGACTGCGTCCGCGCTCTCCCCTCTGATCCTTGTGTTTAAGAAATACACAGCTGTCTTCGGCTCTAATTGACTTAAATGTGCTGCGCAGCATGTTAATGTCCAATTTACTAATCTGTCTGGTTGTTGCCACAGTTCATTTTGAGGCCTATGGTTTCTTTTGCACTTTGTCCAGAAAAGTGGCAATGGTGCTGTGCAGTGGTGTCTGGTGTACCCTGGGAAGCCGTGTGTTGAGCAATGCCAGTTGCCCGTGATCCTGATGGCAGCAACAAGTGGGTGTGGCCTTTTGGATGGGACCCAATGAATTGCTGGTACTCCTCTCCTCCCCTCTCTCCTCTCCTTTTCTTTCTTTGTGTGGAAGTAATGTGCTCTAAACATTCTTCCATTGCTAGCATGCTTAGCTTTTAGGTTTTGTGCAGTTGCTGGGCTGTGTTTGCTTTCTCAGAGGCAGAAACAGCTTGTCGAGGTGAGGTAATGCTAACGGCACTGAACTCTGGAAATATGCGTTGTTGGAACCCTCAGCCAGAGTGCTGTGTCTGGGAATGAGGCCCCAGTCTCTGACTCATCCAACTCATACTTACCTGGCAGGGGAGATACCATGATCAAGAAGGTGGTTCACCCAGGGCGAGGCTCATCCATTGCACTCCGGTTGTGCTGACCCTTGCGAATTCCCCAAATGTGGGAATCTCGACTGCATAATTTCTGGTAGTGGGGGACTGCGTCCGCGCTCTCCCCTCTGATCCTTGTGTTTAAGAAATACAAAGTTGTCTTTGGCTCTAATTGACATAAATGTGCTGCGCAGCATGTTAATGTCCAATTTACTAATCTGTCTGGTTGTTGCCACAGTTCATTTTGAGGCCTATGGTTTCTTTTGCACTTTGTCCAGAAAAGTGGCAATGGTGCTGTGCAGTGGTGTCTGGTGTACCCTGGGAAGCCGTGTGTTGAGCAATGCCAGTTGCCCGTGATCCTGATGGCAGCAACAAGTGGGTGTGGCCTTTTGGATGGGACCCAATGAATTGCCGGTACTCCTCTCCTCTCCTCCCCTCTTCTCCTCTCCTGTTCTTTCTTTGTGTGGAAGTAATGTGCTCTAAACATTCTTCCATTGCTAGCATGCTTAGCTTTTAGGTTTTGTGCAGTTGCTGGGCTGTGTATGCTTTCTCAGAGGCAGAAACAGCTTGTCGAGGTGAGGTAATGCTAACGGCACTGAACTCTGGAAATATGCGTTGTTGGAACCCTCAGCCAGAGTGCTGTGTCTGGGAATGAGGCCCCAGTCTCTGACTCATCCAACTCATACTTACCTGGCAGGGGAGATACCATGATCAAGAAGGTGGTTCACCCAGGGCGAGGCTCATCCATTGCACTCCGGTTGTGCTGACCCTTGCGAATTCCCCAAATGTGGGAATCTCGACTGCATAATTTCTGGTAGTGGGGGACTGCGTCCGCGCTCTCCCCTCTGATCCTTGTGTTTAAGAAATACACAGCTGTCTTCGGCTCTAATTGACTTAAATGTGCTGCGCAGCATGTTAATGTCCAATTTACTAATCTGTCTGGTTGTTGCCACAGTTCATTTTGAGGCCTATGGTTTCTTTTGCACTTTGTCCAGAAAAGTGGCAATGGTGCTGTGCAGTGGTGTCTGGTGTACCCTGGGAAGCCGTGTGTTGAGCAATGCCAGTTGCCCGTGATCCTGATGGCAGCAACAAGTGGGTGTGGCCTTTTGGATGGGACCCAATGAATTGCCGGTACTCCTCTCCTCCCCTTTCTCCTCTCCTGTTCTTTCTTTGTGTGGAAGTAATGTGCTCTAAACATTCTTCCATTGCTAGCATGCTTAGCTTTTAGGTTTTGTGCAGTTGCTGGGCTGTGTTTGCTTTCTCAGAGGCAGAAACAGCTTGTCGAGGTGAGGTAATGCTAACGGCACTGAACTCTGGAAATATGCGTTGTTGGAACCCTCAGCCAGAGTGCTGTGTCTGGGAATGAGGCCCCAGTCTCTGACTCATCCAACTCATACTTACCTGGCAGGGGAGATACCATGATCAAGAAGGTGGTTCACCCAGGGCGAGGCTCATCCATTGCACTCCGGTTGTGCTGACCCTTGCGAATTCCCCAAATGTGGGAATCTCGACTGCATAATTTCTGGTAGTGGGGGACTGCGTCCGCGCTCTCCCCTCTGATCCTTGTGTTTAAGAAATACACAGCTGTCTTCGGCTCTAATTGACTTAAATGTGCTGCGCAGCATGTTAATGTCCAATTTACTAATCTGTCTGGTTGTTGCCACAGTTCATTTTGAGGCCTATGGTTTCTTTTGCATTTTGTCCAGAAAAGTGGCAATGGTACTGTGCAGTGGTTTCTGGTGTACCCTGGGAAGCCGTGTGTTGAGCAATGCCAGTTGCCCGTGATCCTGATGGCAGCAACAAGTGGGTGTGGCCTTTTGGATGGGACCCAATGAATTGCCGGTACTCCTCTCCTCTCCTCCCCTCTCTCCTCTCCTGTTCTTTCTTTGTGTGGAAGTAATGTGCTCTAAACATTCTTCCATTGCTAGCATGCTTAGCTTTTAGGTTTTGTGCAGTTGCTGGGCTGTGTTTGCTTTCTCAGAGGCAGAAACAGCTTGTCGAGGTGAGGTAATGCTAACGGCACTGAACTCTGGAAATATGCGTTGTTGGAACCCTCAGCCAGAGTGCTGTGTCTGGGAATGAGGCCCCAGTCTCTGACTCATCCAACTCATACTTACCTGGCAGGGGAGATACCATGATCAAGAAGGTGGTTCACCCAGGGCGAGGCTCATCCATTGCACTCCGGTTGTGCTGACCCTTGCGAATTCCCCAAATGTGGGAATCTCGACTGCATAATTTCTGGTAGTGGGGGACTGCGTCCGCGCTCTCCCCTCTGATCCTTGTGTTTAAGAAATACACAGCTGTCTTTGGCTCTAATTGACTTAAATGTGCTGCGCAGCATGTTAATGTCCAATTTACTAATCTGTCTGGTTGTTGCCACGGTTCATTTTGAGGCCTATGGTTTCTTTTGCACTTTGTCCAGAAAAGTGGCAATGGTGCTGTGCAGTGGTGTCTGGTGTACCCTGGGAAGCCGTGTGTTGAGCAATGCCAGTTGCCCGTGATCCTGATGGCAGCAACAAGTGGGTGTGGCCTTTTGGATGGGACCCAATGAATTGCCGGTACTCCTCTCCTCTCCTCCCCTCTCTCCTCTCCTGTTCTTTCTTTGTGTGGAAGTAATGTGCTCTAAACATTCTTCCATTGCTAGCATGCTTAGCTTTTAGGTTTTGTGCAGTTGCTGGGCTGTGTTTGCTTTCTCAGAGGCAGAAACAGCTTGTCGAGGTGAGGTAATGCTAACGGCACTGAACTCTGGAAATATGCGTTGTTGGAACCCTCAGCCAGAGTGCTGTGTCTGGGAATGAGGCCCCAGTCTCTGACTCATCCAACTCATACTTACCTGGCAGGGGAGATACCATGATCAAGAAGGTGGTTCACCCAGGGCGAGGCTCATCCATTGCACTCCGGTTGTGCTGACCCTTGCGAATTCCCCAAATGTGGGAATCTCGACTGCATAATTTCTGGTAGTGGGGGACTGCGTCCGCGCTCTCCCCTCTGATCCTTGTGTTTAAGAAATACACAGCTGTCTTCGGCTCTAATTGACTTAAATGTGCTGCGCAGCATGTTAATGTCCAATTTACTAATCTGTCTGGTTGTTGCCACAGTTCATTTTGAGGCCTATGGTTTCTTTTGCACTTTGTCCAGAAAAGTGGCAATGGTGCTGTGCAGTGGTGTCTGGTGTACCCTGGGAAGCCGTGTGTTGAGCAATGCCAGTTGCCCGTGATCCTGATGGCAGCAACAAGTGGGTGTGGCCTTTTGGATGGGACCCAATGAATTGCCGGTACTCCTCTCCTCTCCTCCCCTCTCTCCTCTCCTGTTCTTTCTTTGTGTGGAAGTAATGTGCTCTAAACATTCTTCCATTGCTAGCATGCTTAGCTTTTAGGTTTTGTGCAGTTGCTGGGCTGTTTTTGCTTTCTCAGAGGCAGAAACAGCTTGTCGAGGTGAGGTAATGCTAACGGCACTGAACTCTGGAAATATGCGTTGTTGGAACCCTCAGCCAGAGTGCTGTGTCTGGGAATGAGGCCCCAGTCTCTGACTCATCCAACTCATACTTACCTGGCAGGGGAGATACCATGATCAAGAAGGTGGTTCACCCAGGGCGAGGCTCATCCATTGCACTCCGGTTGTGCTGACCCTTGCGAATTCCCCAAATGTGGGAATCTCGACTGCATAATTTCTGGTAGTGGGGGACTGCGTCCGCGCTCTCCCCTCTGATCCTTGTGTTTAAGAAATACAAAGCTGTCTTCGGCTCTAATTGACTTAAATGTGCTGCGCAGCATGTTAATGTCCAATTTACTAATCTGTCTGGTTGTTGCCACAGTTCATTTTGAGGCCTATGGTTTCTTTTGCACTTTGTCCAGAAAAGTGGCAATGGTGCTGTGCTGGTGTACCCTGGGAAGCCGTGTGTTGAGCAATGCCAGTTGCCCGTGATCCTGATGGCAGCAACAAGTGGGTGTGGCCTTTTGGATGGGACCCAATGAATTGCCGGTACTCCTCTCCTCTCCTCCCCTCTCTCCTCTCCTGTTCTTTCTTTGTGTGGAAGTAATGTGCTCTAAACATTCTTCCATTGCTAGCATGCTTAGCTTTTAGGTTTTGTGCAGTTGCTGGGCTGTGTTTGCTTTCTCAGAGGCAGAAACAGCTTGTCGAGGTGAGGTAATGCTAACGGCACTGAACTCTGGAAATATGCGTTGTTGGAACCCTCAGCCAGAGTGCTGTGTCTGGGAATGAGGCCCCAGTCTCTGACTCATCCAACTCATACTTACCTGGCAGGGGAGATACCATGATCAAGAAGGTGGTTCACCCAGAGCGAGGCTCATCCATTGCACTCCGGTTGTGCTGACCCTTGCGAATTCCCCAAATGTGGGAATCTCGACTGCATAATTTCTGGTAGTGGGGGACTGCGTCCGCGCTCTCCCCTCTGATCCTTGTGTTTAAGAAATACACAGCTGTCTTCGGCTCTAATTGACTTAAATGTGCTGCGCAGCATGTTAATGTCCAATTTACTAATCTGTCTGGTTGTTGCCACAGTTCATTTTGAGGCCTATGGTTTCTTTTGCACTTTGTCCAGAAAAGTGGCAATGGTGCTGTGCAGTGGTGTCTGGTGTACCCTGGGAAGCCGTGTGTTGAGCAATGCCAGTTGCCCGTGATCCTGATGGCAGCAACAAGTGGGTGTGGCCTTTTGGATGGGACCCAATGAATTGCCGGTACTCCTCTCCTCTCCTCCCCTCTCTCCTCTCCTGTTCTTTCTTTGTGTGGAAGTAATGTGCTCTAAACATTCTTCCATTGCTAGCATGCTTAGCTTTTAGGTTTTGTGCAGTTGCTGGGCTGTGTTTGCTTTCTCAGAGGCAGAAACAGCTTGTCGAGGTGAGGTAATGCTAACGGCACTGAACTCTGGAAATATGCGTTGTTGGAACCCTCAGCCAGAGTGCTGTGTCTGGGAATGAGGCCCCAGTCTCTGACTCATCCAACTCATACTTACCTGGCAGGGGAGATACCATGATCAAGAAGGTGGTTCACCCAGGGCGAGGCTCATCCATTGCACTCCGGTTGTGCTGACCCTTGCGAATTCCCCAAATGTGGGAATCTCGACTGCATAATTTCTGGTAGTGGGGGACTGCGTCCGCGCTCTCCCCTCTGATCCTTGTGTTTAAGAAATACACAGCTGTCTTCGGCTCTAATTGACTTAAATGTGCTGCGCAGCATGTTAATGTCCAATTTACTAATCTGTCTGGTTGTTGCCACAGTTCATTTTGAGGCCTATGGTTTCTTTTGCACTTTGTCCAGAAAAGTGGCAATGGTGCTGTGCAGTGGTGTCTGGTGTACCCTGGGAAGCCGTGTGTTGAGCAATGCCAGTTGCCCGTGATCCTGATGGCAGCAACAAGTGGGTGTGGCCTTTTGGATGGGACCCAATGAATTGCCGGTACTCCTCTCCTCTCCTCCCCTCTCTCCTCTCCTGTTCTTTCTTTGTGTGGAAGTAATGTGCTCTAAACATTCTTCCATTGCTAGCATGCTTAGCTTTTAGGTTTTGTGCAGTTGCTGGGCTGTTTTTGCTTTCTCAGAGGCAGAAACAGCTTGTCGAGGTGAGGTAATGCTAACGGCACTGAACTCTGGAAATATGCGTTGTTGGAACCCTCAGCCAGAGTGCTGTGTCTGGGAATGAGGCCCCAGTCTCTGACTCATCCAACTCATACTTACCTGGCAGGGGAGATACCATGATCAAGAAGGTGGTTCACCCAGGGCGAGGTTCATCCATTGCACTCCGGTTGTGCTGACCCTTGCGAATTCCCCAAATGTGGGAATCTCGACTGCATAATTTCTGGTAGTGGGGGACTGCGTCCGCGCTCTCCCCTCTGATCCTTGTGTTTAAGAAATACAAAGCTGTCTTCGGCTCTAATTGACTTAAATGTGCTGCGCAGCGTGTTAATGTCCAATTTACTAATCTGTCTGGTTGTTGCCACAGTTCATTTTGAGGCCTATGGTTTCTTTTGCACTTTGTCCAGAAAAGTGGCAATGGTGCTGTGCAGTGGTGTCTGGTGTACCCTGGGAAGCCGTGTGTTGAGCAATGCCAGTTGCCCGTGATCCTGATGGCAGCAACAAGTGGGTGTGGCCTTTTGGATGGGACCCAATGAATTGCCGGTACTCCTCTCCTCTCCTCCCCTCTCTCCTCTCCTGTTCTTTCTTTGTGTGGAAGTAATGTGCTCTAAACATTCTTCCATTGCTAGCATGCTTAGCTTTTAGGTTTTGTGCAGTTGCTGGGCTGTGTTTGCTTTCTCAGAGGCAGAAACAGCTTGTCGAGGTGAGGTAATGCTAACGGCACTGAACTCTGGAAATATGCGTTGTTGGAACCCTCAGCCAGAGTGCTGTGTCTGGGAATGAGGCCCCAGTCTCTGACTCATCCAACTCATACTTACCTGGCAGGGGAGATACCATGATCAAGAAGGTGGTTCACCCAGGGCGAGGCTCATCCATTGCACTCCGGTTGTGCTGACCCTTGCGAATTCCCCAAATGTGGGAATCTCGACTGCATAATTTCTGGTAGTGGGGGACTGCGTCCGCGCTCTCCCCTCTGATCCTTGTGTTTAAGAAATACAAAGCTGTCTTCGGCTCTAATTGACTTAAATGTGCTGCGCAGCATGTTAATGTCCAATTTACTAATCTGTCTGGTTGTTGCCACAGTTCATTTTGAGGCCTATGGTTTCTTTTGCACTTTGTCCAGAAAAGTGGCAATGGTGCCTGGTGTACCCTGGGAAGCCGTGTGTTGAGCAATGCCAGTTGCCCGTGATCCTGATGGCAGCAACAAGTGGGTGTTGCCTTTTGGATGGGACCCAATGAATTGCCGGTACTCCTCTCCTCCCCTCTCTCCTCTCCTGTTCTTTCTTTGTGTGGAAGTAATGTGCTCTAAACATTCTTCCATTGCTAGCATGCTTAGCTTTTAGGTTTTGTGCAGTTGCTGGGCTGTGTTTGCTTTCTCAGAGGCAGAAACAGCTTGTCGAGGTGAGGTAATGCTAACGGCACTGAACTCTGGAAATATGCGTTGTTGGAACCCTCAGCCAGAGTGCTGTGTCTGGGAATGAGGCCCCAGTCTCTGACTCATCCAACTCATACTTACCTGGCAGGGGAGATACCATGATCAAGAAGGTGGTTCACCCAGGGCAAGGCTCATCCATTGCACTCCGGTTGTGCTGACCCTTGCGAATTCCCCAAATGTGGGAATCTCGACTGCATAATTTCTGGTAGTGGGGGACTGCGTCCGCGCTCTCCTCTCTGATCCTTGTGTTTAAGAAATACACAGCTGTCTTCGGCTCTAATTGACTTAAATGTGCTGCGCAGCATGTTAATGTCCAATTTACTAATCTGTCTGGTTGTTGCCACAGTTCATTTTGAGGCCTATGGTTTCTTTTGCACTTTGTCCAGAAAAGTGGCAATGGTGCTGTGCAGTGGTGTCTGGTGCACCCTGGGAAGCCGTGTGTTGAGCAATGCCAGTTGCCCGTGATCCTGATGGCAGCAACAAGTGGGTGTGGCCTTTTGGATGGGACCCAATGAATTGCCGGTACTCCTCTCCTCTCCTCCCCCTCTCTCCTCTCCTGTTCTTTCTTTGTGTGGAAGTAATGTGCTCTAAACATTCTTCCATTGCTAGCATGCTTAGCTTTTAGGTTTTGTGCAGTTGCTGGGCTGTGTTTGCTTTCTCAGAGGCAGAAACAGCTTGTCGAGGTGAGGTAATGCTAACGGCACTGAACTCTGGAAATATGCGTTGTTGGAACCCTCAGCCAGAGTGCTGTGTCTGGGAATGAGGCCCCAGTCTCTGACTCATCCAACTCATACTTACCTGGCAGGGGAGATACCATAATCAAGAAGGTGGTTCACCCAGGGCGAGGCTCATCCATTGCACTCCGGTTGTGCTGACCCTTGCGAATTCCCCAAATGTGGGAATCTCGACTGCATAATTTCTGGTAGTGGGGGACTGCGTCCGCGCTCTCCCCTCTGATCCTTGTGTTTAAGAAATACAAAGTTGTGTTTGGCTCTAATTGACATAAATGTGCTGCGCAGCATGTTAATGTCCAATTTACTAATCTGTCTGGTTGTTGCCACAGTTCATTTTGAGGCCTATGGTTTCTTTTGCACTTTGTCCAGAAAAGTGGCAATGGTGCTGTGCAGTGGTGTCTGGTGTACACTGGGAAGCCGTGTGTTGAGCAATGCCAGTTGCCTGTGATCCTGATGGCAGCAACAAGTGGGTGTGGCCTTTTGGATGGGACCCAATGAATTGCCGGTACTCCTCTCCTCTCCTCCCCTCTCTCCTCTCCTGTTCTTTCTTTGTGTGGAAGTAATGTGCTCTAAACATTCTTCCATTGCTAGCATGCTTAGCTTTTAGGTTTTGTGCAGTTGCTGGGCTGTGTTTGCTTTCTCAGAGGCAGAAACAGCTTGTCGAGGTGAGGTAATGCTAACGGCACTGAACTCTGGAAATATGCGTTGTTGGAACCCTCAGCCAGAGTGCTGTGTCTGGGAATGAGGCCCCAGTCTCTGACTCATCCAACTCATACTTACCTGGCAGGGGAGATACCATGATCAAGAAGGTGGTTCACCCAGGGCGAGGCTCATCCATTGCACTCCGGTTGTGCTGACCCTTGCGAATTCCCAAAATGTGGGAATCTCGACTGCATAATTTCTGGTAGTGGGGGACTGCGTCCGCGCTCTCCCCTCTGATCCTTGTGTTTAAGAAATACAAAGCTGTCTTCGGCTCTAATTGACTTAAATGTGCTGCGCAGCATGTTAATGTCCAATTTAGTAATCTGTCTGGTTGTTGCCACAGTTCATTTTGAGGCCTATGGTTTCTTTTGCACTTTGTCCAGAAAAGTGGCAATGGTGCTGTGCAGTGGTGTCTGGTGTACCCTGGGAAGCCGTGTGTTGAGCAATGCCAGTTGCCTGTGATCCTGATGGCAGCAACAAGTGGGTGTGGCCTTTTGGATGGGACCCAATGAATTGCCGGTACTCCTCTCCTCTCCTCCCCTCTCTCCTCTCCTGTTCTTTCTTTGTGTGGAAGTAATGTGCTCTAAACATTCTTCCATTGCTAGCATGCTTAGCTTTTAGGTTTTGTGCAGTTGCTGGGCTGTGTTTGCTTTCTCAGAGGCAGAAACAGCTTGTCGAGGTGAGGTAATGCTAACGGCACTGAACTCTGGAAATATGCGTTGTTGGAACCCTCAGCCAGAGTGCTGTGTCTGGGAATGAGGCCCCAGTCTCTGACTCATCCAACTCATACTTACCTGGCAGGGGAGATACCATGATCAAGAAGGTGGTTCACCCAGGGCGAGGCTCATCCATTGCACTCCGGTTGTGCTGACCCTTGCGAATTCCCCAAATGTGGGAATCTCGACTGCATAATTTCTGGTAGTGGGGGACTGCGTCCGCGCTCTCCCCTCTGATCCTTGTGTTTAAGAAATACAAAGTTGTCTTTGGCTCTAATTGACATAAATGTGCTGCGCAGCATGTTAATGTCCAATTTACTAATCTGTCTGGTTGTTGCCACAGTTCATTTTGAGGCCTATGGTTTCTTTTGCACTTTGTCCAGAAAAGTGGCAATGGTGCTGTGCAGTGGTGTCTGGTGTACCCTGGGAAGCCGTGTGTTGAGCAATGCCAGTTGCCCGTGATCCTGATGGCAGCAACAAGTGGGTGTGGCCTTTTGGATGGGACCCAATGAATTGCCGGTACTCCTCTCCTCCCCTTTCTCCTCTCCTGTTCTTTCTTTGTTTGGAAGTAATGTGCTCTAAACATTCTTCCATTGCTAGCATGCTTAGCTTTTAGGTTTTGTGCAGTTGCTGGGCTGTGTTTGCTTTCTCAGAGGCAGAAACAGCTTGTCGAGGTGAGGTAATGCTAACGGCACTGAACTCTGGAAATATGCGTTGTTGGAACCCTCAGCCAGAGTGCTGTGTCTGGGAATGAGGCCCCAGTCTCTGACTCATCCAACTCATACTTACCTGGCAGGGGAGATACCATGATCAAGAAGGTGGTTCACCCAGGGCGAGGCTCATCCATTGCACTCCGGTTGTGCTGACCCTTGCGAATTCCCCAAATGTGGGAATCTTGACTGCATAATTTCTGGTAGTGGGGGACTGCGTCCGCGCTCTCCCCTCTGATCCTTGTGTTTAAGAAATACACAGCTGTCTTCGGCTCTAATTGACTTAAATGTGCAGCGCAGCATGTTAATGTCCAATTTACTAATCTGTCTGGTTGTTGCCACAGTTCATTTTGAGGCCTATGGTTTCTTTTGCACTTTGTCCAGAAAAGTGGCAATGGTGCTGTGCAGTGGTGTCTGGTGTACCCTGGGAAGCCGTGTGTTGAGCAATGCCAGTTGCCCGTGATCCTGATGGCAGCAACAAGTGGGTGTGGCCTTTTGGATGGGACCCAATGAATTGCTTTTACTCCTCTCCTCTCCTCCCCTCTCTCCTCTCCTGTTCTTTCTTTGTGTGGAAGTAATGTGCTCTAAACATTCTTCCATTGCTAGCATGCTTAGCTTTTAGGTTTTGTGCAGTTGCTGGGCTGTGTTTGCTTTCTCAGAGGCAGAAACAGCTTGTCGAGGTGAGGTAATGCTAACGGCACTGAACTCTGGAAATATGCGTTGTTGGAACCCTCAGCCAGAGTGCTGTGTCTGGGAATGAGGCCCCAGTCTCTGACTCATCCAACTCATACTTACCTGGCAGGGGAGATACCATGATCAAGAAGGTGGTTCACCCAGGGCGAGGCTCATCCATTGCACTCCGGTTGTGCTGACCCTTGCGAATTCCCCAAATGTGGGAATCTCGACTGCATAATTTCTGGTAGTGGGGGACTGCGTCCGCGCTCTCCCCTCTGATCCTTGTGTTTAAGAAATACAAAGTTGTCTTTGGCTCTAATTGACATAAATGTGCTGCGCAGCATGTTAATGTCCAATTTACTAATCTGTCTGGTTGTTGCCACAGTTCATTTTGAGGCCTATGGTTTCTTTTGCACTTTGTCCAGAAAAGTGGCAATGGTGCTGTGCAGTGGTGTCTGGTGTACCCTGGGAAGCCGTGTGTTGAGCAATGCCAGTTGCCCGTGATCCTGATGGCAGCAACAAGTGGGTGTGGCCTTTTGGATGGGACCCAATGAATTGCCGGTACTCCTCTCCTCCCCTTCTCTCCTCTCCTGTTCTTTCTTTGTGTGGAAGTAATGTGCTCTAAACATTCTTCCATTGCTAGCATGCTTAGCTTTTAGGTTTTGTGCAGTTGCTGGGCTGTGTTTGCTTTCTCAGAGGCAGAAACAGCTTGTCGAGGTGAGGTAATGCTAACGGCACTGAACTCTGGAAATATGCGTTGTTGGAACCCTCAGCCAGAGTGCTGTGTCTGGGAATGAGGCCCCAGTCTCTGACTCATCCAACTCATACTTACCTGGCAGGGGAGATACCATGATCAAGAAGGTGGTTCACCCAGGGCGAGGCTCATCCATTGCACTCCGGTTGTGCTGACCCTTGCGAATTCCCCAAATGTGGAAATCTCGACTGCATAATTTCTGGTAGTGGGGGACTGCGTCCGCGCTCTCCCCTCTGATCCTTGTGTTTAAGAAATACACAGCTGTCTTCGGCTCTAATTGACTTAAATGTGCTGCGCAGCATGTTAATGTCCAATTTACTAATCTGTCTGGTTGTTGCCACAGTTCATTTTGAGGCCTATGGTTTCTTTTGCACTTTGTCCAGAAAAGTGGCAATGGTGCTGTGCAGTGGTGTCTGGTGTACCCTGGGAAGCCGTGTGTTGAGCAATGCCAGTTGCCCGTGATCCTGATGGCAGCAACAAGTGGGTGTGGCCTTTTGGATGGGACCCAATGAATTGCCGGTACTCCTCTCCTCTCCTCCCCTCTCTCCTCTCCTGTTCTTTCTTTGTGTGGAAGTAATGTGCTCTAAACATTCTTCCATTGCTAGCATGCTTAGCTTTTAGGTTTTGTGCAGTTGCTGGGCTGTGTTTGCTTTCTCAGAGGCAGAAACAGCTTGTCGAGGTGAGGTAATGCTAACGGCACTGAACTCTGGAAATATGCGTTGTTGGAACCCTCAGCCAGAGTGCTGTGTCTGGGAATGAGGCCCCAGTCTCTGACTCATCCAACTCATACTTACCTGGCAGGGGAGATACCATGATCAAGAAGGTGGCTCACCCAGGGCGAGGCTCATCCATTGCACTCCGGTTGTGCTGACCCTTGCGAATTCCCCAAATGTGGGAATCTCGACTGCATAATTTCTGGTAGTGGGGGACTGTGTCCGCGCTCTCTCCTCTGATCCTTGTGTTTAAGAAATACAAAGCTGTCTTCGGCTCTAATTGACTTAAATGTGCTGCGCAGCATGTTAATGTCCAATTTACTAATCTGTCTGGTTGTTGCCACAGTTCATTTTGAGGCCTATGGTTTCTTTTGCACTTTGTCCAGAAAAGTGGCAATGGTACTGTGCAGTGGTGTCTGGTGTACCCTGGGAAGCCGTGTGTTGAGCAATGCCAGTTGCCTGTGATCCTGATGGCAGCAACAAGTGGGTGTGGCCTTTTGGATGGGACCCAATGAATTGCCGGTACTCCTCTCCTCTCCTCCCCTCTCTCCTCTCCTGTTCTTTCTTTGTGTGGAAGTAATGTGCTCTAAACATTCTTCCATTGCTAGCATGCTTAGCTTTTAGGTTTTGTGCAGTTGCTGGGCTGTGTTTGCTTTCTCAGAGGCAGAAACAGCTTGTCGAGGTGAGGTAATGCTAACGGCACTGAACTCTGGAAATATGCGTTGTTGGAACCCTCAGCCAGAGTGCTGTGTCTGGGAATGAGGCCCCAGTCTCTGACTCATCCAACTCATACTTACCTGGCAGGGGAGATACCATGATCAAGAAGGTGGTTCACCCAGGGCGAGGCTCATCCATTGCACTCCGGTTGTGCTGACCCTTGCGAATTCCCCAAATGTGGGAATCTCGACGGCATAATTTCTGGTAGTGGGGGACTGCGTCCGCGCTCTCCCCTCTGATCCTTGTGTTTAAGAAATACAAAGCTGTCTTCGGCTCTAATTGACTTAAATGTGCTGCGCAGCATGTTAATGTCCAGTTTACTAATCTGTCTGGTTGTTGCCACAGTTCATTTTGAGGCCTATGGTTTCTTTTGCACTTTGTCCAGAAAAGTGGCAATGGTGCTGTGCAGTGGTGTCTGGTGTACCCTGGGAAGCCGTGTGTTGAGCAATGCCAGTTGCCCGTGATCCTGATGGCAGCAACAAGTGGGTGTGGCCTTTTGGATGGGACCCAATGAATTGCTGGTACTCCTCTCCTCCCCTCTCTCCTCTCCTTTTCTTTCTTTGTGTGGAAGTAATGTGCTCTAAACATTCTTCCATTGCTAGCATGCTTAGATTTTAGGTTTTGTGCAGTTGCTGGGCTGTGTTTGCTTTCTCAGAGGCAGAAACAGCTTGTCGAGGTGAGGTAATGCTAACGGCACTGAACTCTGGAAATATGCGTTGTTGGAACCCTCAGCCAGAGTGCTGTGTCTGGGAATGAGGCCCCAGTCTCTGACTCATCCAACTCATACTTACCTGGCAGGGGAGATACCATGATCAAGAAGGTGGTTCACCCAGGGCGAGGCTCATCCATTGCACTCCGGTTGTGCTGACCCTTGCGAATTCCCCAAATGTGGGAATCTCGACTGCATAATTTCTGGTAGTGGGGGACTGCGTCCGCGCTCTCCCCTCTGATCCTTGTGTTTAAGAAATACAAAGCTGTCTTCGGCTCTAATTGACTTAAATGTGCTGCGCAGCATGTTAATGTCCAATTTACTAATCTGTCTGGTTGTTGCCACAGTTCATTTTGAGGCCTATGGTTTCTTTTGCACTTTGTCCAGAAAAGTGGCAATGGTACTGTGCAGTGGTGTCTGGTGTACCCTGGGAAGCCGTGTGTTGAGCAATGCCAGTTGCCTGTGATCCTGATGGCAGCAACAAGTGGGTGTGGCCTTTTGGATGGGACCCAATGAATTGCCGGTACTCCTCTCCTCTCCTCCCCTCTCTCCTCTCCTGTTCTTTCTTTGTGTGGAAGTAATGTGCTCTAAACATTCTTCCATTGCTAGCATGCTTAGCTTTTAGGTTTTGTGCAGTTGCTGGGCTGTGTTTGCTTTCTCAGAGGCAGAAACAGCTTGTCGAGGTGAGGTAATGCTAACGGCACTGAACTCTGGAAATATGCGTTGTTGGAACCCTCAGCCAGAGTGCTGTGTCTGGGAATGAGGCCCCAGTCTCTGACTCATCCAACTCATACTTACCTGGCAGGGGAGATACCATGATCAAGAAGGTGGTTCACCCAGGGCGAGGCTCATCCATTGCACTCCGGTTGTGCTGACCCTTGCGAATTCCCCAAATGTGGGAATCTCGACTGCATAATTTCTGGTAGTGGGGGACTGCGTCCGCGCTCTCCCCTCTGATCCTTGTGTTTAAGAAATACAAAGCTGTCTTCGGCTCTAATTGACTTAAATGTGCTGCGCAGCATGTTAATGTCCAATTTACTAATCTGTCTGGTTGTTGCCACAGTTCATTTTGAGGCCTATGGTTTCTTTTGCACTTTGTCCAGAAAAGTGGCAATGGTACTGTGCAGTGGTGTCTGGTGTACCCTGGGAAGCCGTGTGTTGAGCAATGCCAGTTGCCCGTGATCCTGATGGCAGCAACAAGTAGGTGTGGCCTTTTGGATGGGACCCAATGAATTGCCGGTACTCCTCTCCTCTCCTCCCCTCTCTCCTCTCCTGTTCTTTCTTTGTGTGGAAGTAATGTGCTCTAAACATTCTTCCATTGCTAGCATGCTTAGCTTTTAGGTTTTGTGCAGTTGCTGGGCTGTGTTTGCTTTCTCAGAGGCAGAAACAGCTTGTCGAGGTGAGGTAATGCTAACGGCACTGAACTCTGGAAATATGCGTTGTTGGAACCCTCAGCCAGAGTGCTGTGTCTGGGAATGAGGCCCCAGTCTCTGACTCATCCAACTCATACTTACCTGGCAGGGGAGATACCATGATCAAGAAGGTGGTTCACCCAGGGCGAGGCTCATCCATTGCACTCCGGTTGTGCTGACCCTTGCGAATTCCCCAAATGTGGGAATCTCGACTGCATAATTTCTGGTAGTGGGGGACTGCGTCCGCGCTCTCCCCTCTGATCCTTGTGTTTAAGAAATACAAAGCTGTCTTCGGCTCTAATTGACTTAAATGTGCTGCGCAGCATGTTAATGTCCAATTTACTAATCTGTCTGGTTGTTGCCACAGTTCATTTTGAGGCCTATGGTTTCTTTTGCACTTTGTCCAGAAAAGTGGCAATGGTGCTGTGCAGTGGTGTCTGGTGTACCCTGGGAAGCCGTGTGTTGAGCAATGCCAGTTGCCCGTGATCCTGATGGCAGCAACAAGTGGGTGTGGCCTTTTGGATGGGACCCAATGAATTGCCGGTACTCCCTCCTCTCCTCCCCTCTCTCCTCTCCTGTTCTTTCTTTGTGTGGAAGTAATGTGCTCTAAACATTCTTCCATTGCTAGCATGCTTAGCTTTTAGGTTTTGTGCAGTTGCTGGGCTGTGTTTGCTTTCTCAGAGGCAGAAACAGCTTGTCGAGGTGAGGTAATGCTAACGGCACTGAACTCTGGAAATATGCGTTGTTGGAACCCTCAGCCAGAGTGCTGTGTCTGGGAATGAGGCCCCAGTCTCTGACTCATCCAACTCATACTTACCTGGCAGGGGAGATACCATGATCAAGAAGGTGGTTCACCCAGGGCGAGGCTCATCCATTGCACTCCGGTTGTGCTGACCCTTGCGAATTCCCCAAATGTGGGAATCTCGACTGCATAATTTCTGGTAGTGGGGGACTGCGTCCGCGCTCTCCCCTCTGATCCTTGTGTTTAAGAAATACAAAGTTGTCTTTGGCTCTAATTGACTTAAATGTGCTGCGCAGCATGTTAATGTCCAATTTATTAATCTGTCTGGTTGTTGCCACAGTTCATTTTGAGGCCTATGGTTTCTTTTGCACTTTGTCCAGAAAAGTGGCAATGGTGCTGTGCAGTGGTGTCTGGTGTACCCTGGGAAGCCGTGTGTTGAGCAATGCCAGTTGCCCGTGATCCTGATGGCAGCAACAAGTGGGTGTGGCCTTTTGGATGGGACCCAATGAATTGCCGGTACTCCTCTCCTCTCCTCCCCTCTCTCCTCTCCTGTTCTTTCTTTGTGTGGAAGTAATGTGCTCTAAACATTCTTCCATTGCTAGCATGCTTAGCTTTTAGGTTTTGTGCAGTTGCTGGGCTGTGTTTGCTTTCTCAGAGGCAGAAACAGCTTGTCGAGGTGAGGTAATGCTAACGGCACTGAACTCTGGAAATATGCGTTGTTGGAACCCTCAGCCAGAGTGCTGTGTCTGGGAATGAGGCCCCAGTCTCTGACTCATCCAACTCATACTTACCTGGCAGGGGAGATACCATGATCAAGAAGGTGGTTCACCCAGGGCGAGGCTCATCCATTGCACTCCGGTTGTGCTGACCCTTGCGAATTCCCCAAATGTGGGAATCTCGACTGCATAATTTCTGGTAGTGGGGGACTGCGTCCGCGCTCTCCCCTCTGATCCTTGTGTTTAAGAAATACACAGCTGTCTTCGGCTCTAATTGACTTAAATGTGCTGCGCAGCATGTTAATGTCCAATTTACTAATCTGTCTGGTTGTTGCCACAGTTCATTTTGAGGCCTATGGTTTCTTTTGCACTTTGTCCAGAAAAGTGGCAATGGTGCTGTGCAGTGGTGTCTGGTGTACCCTGGGAAGCCGTGTGTTGAGCAATGCCAGTTGCCCGTGATCCTGATGGCAGCAACAAGTGGGTGTGGCCTTTTGGATGGGACCCAATGAATTGCCGGTACTCCTCTCCTCTCCTCCCCTCTCTCCTCTCCTGTTCTTTCTTTGTGTGGAAGTAATGTGCTCTAAACGTTCTTCCATTGCTAGCATGCTTAGCTTTTAGGTTTTGTGCAGTTGCTGGGCTGTGTTTGCTTTCTCAGAGGCAGAAACAGCTTGTCGAGGTGAGGTAATGCTAACGGCACTGAACTCTGGAAATATGCGTTGTTGGAACCCTCAGCCAGAGTGCTGTGTCTGGGAATGAGGCCCCAGTCTCTGACTCATCCAACTCATACTTACCTGGCAGGGGAGATACCATGATCAAGAAGGTGGTTCACCCAGGGCGAGGCTCATCCATTGCACTCCGGTTGTGCTGACCCTTGCGAATTCCCCAAATGTGGGAATCTCGACTGCATAATTTCTGGTAGTGGGGGACTGCGTCCGCGCTCTCCCCTCTGATCCTTGTGTTTAAGAAATACAAAGCTGTCTTCGGCTCTAATTGACTTAAATGTGCTGCGCAGCATGTTAATGTCCAATTTACTAATCTGTCTGGTTGTTGCCACAGTTCATTTTGAGGCCTATGGTTTCTTTTGCACTTTGTCCAGAAAAGTGGCAATGGTGCTGTGCAGTGGTGTCTGGTGTACCCTGGGAAGCCGTGTGTTGAGCAATGCCAGTTGCCCGTGATCCTGATGGCAGCAACAAGTGGGTGTGGCCTTTTGGATGGGACCCAATGAATTGCCGGTACTCCTCTCCTCCCCTTTCTCCTCTCCTGTTCTTTCTTTGTGTGGAAGTAATGTGCTCTAATCATTCTTCCATTGCTAGCATGCTTAGCTTTTAGGTTTTGTGCAGTTGCTGGGCTGTGTATGCTTTCTCAGAGGCAGAAACAGCTTGTCGAGGTGAGGTAATGCTAACGGCACTGAACTCTGGAAATATGCGTTGTTGGAACCCTCAGCCAGAGTGCTGTGTCTGGGAATGAGGCCCCAGTCTCTGACTCATCCAACTCATACTTACCTGGCAGGGGAGATACCATGATCAAGAAGGTGGTTCACCCAGGGCGAGGCTCATCCATTGCACTCCGGTTGTGCTGACCCTTGCGAATTCCCCAAATGTGGGAATCTCGACTGCATAATTTCTGGTAGTGGGGGACTGCGTCCGCGCTCTCCCCTCTGATCCTTGTGTTTAAGAAATACAAAGCTGTCTTCGGCTCTAATTGACTTAAATGTGCTGCGCAGCATGTTAATGTCCAATTTACTAATCTGTCTGGTTGTTGCCACAGTTCATTTTGAGGCCTATGGTTTCTTTTGCACTTTGTCCAGAAAAGTGGCAATGGTGCTGTGCAGTGGTGTCTGGTGTACCCTGGGAAGCCGTGTGTTGAGCAATGCCAGTTGCCCGTGATCCTGATGGCAGCAACAAGTGGGTGTGGCCTTTTGGATGGGACCCAATGAATTGCCGGTACTCCTCTACTCTCCTCCCCTCTCTCCTCTCCTGTTCTTTCTTTGTGTGGAAGTAATGTGCTCTAAACATTCTTCCATTGCTAGCATGCTTAGCTTTTAGGTTTTGTGCAGTTGCTGGGCTGTGTTTGCTTTCTCAGAGGCAGAAACAGCTTGTCGAGGTGAGGTAATGCTAACGGCACTGAACTCTGGAAATATGCGTTGTTGGAACCCTCAGCCAGAGTGCTGTGTCTGGGAATGAGGCCCCAGTCTCTGACTCATCCAACTCATACTTACCTGGCAGGGGAGATACCATGATCAAGAAGGTGGTTCACCCAGGGCGAGGCTCATCCATTGCACTCCGGTTGTGCTGACCCTTGCGAATTCCCCAAATGTGGGAATCTCGACTGCATAATTTCTGGTAGTGGGGGACTGCGTCCGCGCTCTCCCCTCTGATCCTTGTGTTTAAGAAATACAAAGTTGTCTTTGGCTCTAATTGACATAAATGTGCTGCGCAGCATGTTAATGTCCAATTTACTAATCTGTCTGGTTGTTGCCACAGTTCATTTTGAGGCCTATGGTTTCTTTTGCACTTTGTCCAGAAAAGTGGCAATGGTGCTGTGCAGTGGTGTCTGGTGTACCCTGGGAAGCCGTGTGTTGAGCAATGCCAGTTGCCCGTGATCCTGATGGCAGCAACAAGTGGGTGTGGCCTTTTGGATGGGACCCAATGAATTGCCGGTACTCCTCTCCTCTCCTCCCCTCTCTCCTCTCCTGTTCTTTCTTTGTGTGGAAGTAATGTGCTCTAAACATTCTTCCATTGCTAGCATGCTTAGCTTTTAGGTTTTGTGCAGTTGCTGGGCTGTGTTTGCTTTCTCAGAGGCAGAAACAGCTTGTCGAGGTGAGGTAATGCTAACGGCACTGAACTCTGGAAATATGCGTTGTTGGAACCCTCAGCCAGAGTGCTGTGTCTGGGAATGAGGCCCCAGTCTCTGACTCATCCAACTCATACTTACCTGGCAGGGGAGATACCATGATCAAGAAGGTGGTTCACCCAGGGCGAGGCTCATCCATTGCACTCCGGTTGTGCTGACCCTTGCGAATTCCCCAAATGTGGGAATCTCGACTGCATAATTTCTGGTAGTGGGGGACTGCGTCCGCGCTCTCCCCTCTGATCCTTGTGTTTAAGAAATACAAAGCTGTCTTCGGCTCTAATTGACTTAAATGTGCTGCGCAGCATGTTAATGTCCAATTTACTAATCTGTCTGGTTGTTGCCACAGTTCATTTTGAGGCCTATGGTTTCTTTTGCACTTTGTCCAGAAAAGTGGCAATGGTGCTGTGCAGTGGTGTCTGGTGTACCCTGGGAAGCCGTGTGTTGAGCAATGCCAGTTGCCCGTGATCCTGATGGCAGCAACAAGTGGGTGTGGCCTTTTGGATGGGACCCAATGAATTGCCGGTACTCCTCTCCTCTCCTCCCCTCTCTCCTCTCCTGTTCTTTCTTTGTGTGGAAGTAATGTGCTCTAAACATTCTTCCATTGCTAGCATGCTTAGCTTTTAGGTTTTGTGCAGTTGCTGGGCTGTGTTTGCTTTCTCAGAGGCAGAAACAGCTTGTCGAGGTGAGGTAATGCTAACGGCACTGAACTCTGGAAATATGCGTTGTTGGAACCCTCAGCCAGAGTGCTGTGTCTGGGAATGAGGCCCCAGTCTCTGACTCATCCAACTCATACTTACCTGGCAGGGGAGATACCATGATCAAGAAGGTGGTTCACCCAGGGCGAGGCTCATCCATTGCACTCCGGTTGTGCTGACCCTTGCGAATTCCCCAAATGTGGGAATCTCGACTGCATAATTTCTGGTAGTGGGGGACTGCGTCCGCGCTCTCCCCTCTGATCCTTGTGTTTAAGAAATACAAAGCTGTCTTCGGCTCTAATTGACTTAAATGTGCTGCGCAGCATGTTAATGTCCAATTTACTAATCTGTCTGGTTGTTGCCACAGTTCATTTTGAGGCCTATGGTTTCTTTTGCACTTTGTCCAGAAAAGTGGCAATGGTGCTGTGCAGTGGTGTCTGGTGTACCCTGGGAAGCCGTGTGTTGAGCAATGCCAGTTGCCCGTGATCCTGATGGCAGCAACAAGTGGGTGTGGCCTTTTGGATGGGACCCAATGAATTGCCGGTACTCCTCTCCTCTCCTCCCCTCTCTCCTCTCCTGTTCTTTCTTTGTGTGGAAGTAATGTGCTCTAAACATTCTTCCATTGCTAGCATGCTTAGCTTTTAGGTTTTGTGCAGTTGCTGGGCTGTGTTTGCTTTCTCAGAGGCAGAAACAGCTTGTCGAGGTGAGGTAATGCTAACGGCACTGAACTCTGGAAATATGCGTTGTTGGAACCCTCAGCCAGAGTGCTGTGTCTGGGAATGAGGCCCCAGTCTCTGACTCATCCAACTCATACTTACCTGGCAGGGGAGATACCATGATCAAGAAGGTGGTTCACCCAGGGCGAGGCTCATCCATTGCACTCCGGTTGTGCTGACCCTTGCGAATTCCCCAAATGTGGGAATCTCGACTGCATAATTTCTGGTAGTGGGGGACTGCGTCCGCGCTCTCCCCTCTGATCCTTGTGTTTAAGAAATACAAAGTTGTCTTCGGCTCTAATTGACTTAAATGTGCTGCGCAGCATGTTAATGTCCAATTTACTAATCTGTCTGGTTGTTGCCACAGTTCATTTTGAGGCCTATGGTTTCTTTTGCACTTTGTCCAGAAAAGTGGCAATGGTGCTGTGCAGTGGTGTCTGGTGTACCCTGGGAAGCCGTGTGTTGAGCAATGCCAGTTGCCCGTGATCCTGATGGCAGCAACAAGTGGGTGTGGCCTTTTGGATGGGACCCAATGAATTGCCGGTACCCCTCTCCTCTCCTCCCCTCTCTCCTCTCCTGTTCTTTCTTTGTGTGGAAGTAATGTGCTCTAAACATTCTTCCATTGCTAGCATGCTTAGCTTTTAGGTTTTGTGCAGTTGCTGGGCTGTGTTTGCTTTCTCAGAGGCAGAAACAGCTTGTCGAGGTGAGGTAATGCTAACGGCACTGAACTCTGGAAATATGCGTTGTTGGAACCCTCAGCCAGAGTGCTGTGTCTGGGAATGAGGCCCCAGTCTCTGACTCATCCAACTCATACTTACCTGGCAGGGGAGATACCATGATCAAGAAGGTGGTTCACCCAGGGCGAGGCTCATCCATTGCACTCCGGTTGTGCTGACCCTTGCGAATTCCCCAAATGTGGGAATCTCGACTGCATAATTTCTGGTAGTGGGGGACTGCGTCCGCGCTCTCCCCTCTGATCCTTGTGTTTAAGAAATACAAAGCTGTCTTCGGCTCTAATTGACTTAAATGTGCTGCGCAGCATGTTAATGTCCAATTTACTAATCTGTCTGGTTGTTGCCACAGTTCATTTTGAGGCCTATGGTTTCTTTTGCACTTTGTCCAGAAAAGTGGCAATGGTGCTGTGCAGTGGTGTCTGGTGTACCCTGGGAAGCCGTGTGTTGAGCAATGCCAGTTGCCCGTGATCCTGATGGCAGCAACAAGTGGGTGTGGCCTTTTGGATGGGACCCAATGAATTGCCGGTACTCCTCTCCTCCCCTCTCCTCTCCTGTTCTTTCTTTGTGTGGAAGTAATGTGCTCTAAACATTCTTCCATTGCTAGCATGCTTAGCTTTTAGGTTTTGTGCAGTTGCTGGGCTGTGTTTGCTTTCTCAGAGGCAGAAACAGCTTGTCGAGGTGAGGTAATGCTAACGGCACTGAACTCTGGAAATATGCGTTGTTGGAACCCTCAGCCAGAGTGCTGTGTCTGGGAATGAGGCCCCAGTCTCTGACTCATCCAACTCATACTTACCTGGCAGGGGAGATACCATGATCAAGAAGGTGGTTCACCCAGGGCGAGGCTCATCCATTGCACTCCGGTTGTGCTGACCCTTGCGAATTCCCCAAATGTGGGAATCTCGACTGCATAATTTCTGGTAGTGGGGGACTGCGTCCGCGCTCTCCCCTCTGATCCTTGTGTTTAAGAAATACAAAGCTGTCTTCGGCTCTAATTGACTTAAATGTGCTGCGCAGCATGTTAATGTCCAATTTACTAATCTGTCTGGTTGTTGCCACAGTTCATTTTGAGGCCTATGGTTTCTTTTGCACTTTGTCCAGAAAAGTGGCAATGGTGCTGTGCAGTGGTGTCTGGTGTACCCTGGGAAGCCGTGTGTTGAGCAATGCCAGTTGCCCGTGATCCTGATGGCAGCAACAAGTGGGTGTGGCCTTTTGGATGGGACCCAATGAATTGCCGGTACTCCTCTCCTCTCCTCCCCTCTCTCCTCTCCTGTTCTTTCTTTGTGTGGAAGTAATGTGCTCTAAACATTCTTCCATTGCTAGCATGCTTAGCTTTTAGGTTTTGTGCAGTTGCTGGGCTGTGTTTGCTTTCTCAGAGGCAGAAACAGCTTGTCGAGGTGAGGTAATGCTAACGGCACTGAACTCTGGAAATATGCGTTGTTGGAACCCTCAGCCAGAGTGCTGTGTCTGGGAATGAGGCCCCAGTCTCTGACTCATCCAACTCATACTTACCTGGCAGGGGAGATACCATGATCAAGAAGGTGGTTCACCCAGGGCGAGGCTCATCCATTGCACTCCGGTTGTGCTGACCCTTGCGAATTCCCCAAATGTGGGAATCTCGACTGCATAATTTCTGGTAGTGGGGGACTGCGTCCGCGCTCTCCCCTCTGATCCTTGTGTTTAAGAAATACAAAGCTGTCTTCGGCTCTAATTGACTTAAATGTGCTGCGCAGCATGTTAATGTCCAATTTACTAATCTGTCTGGTTGTTGCCACAGTTCATTTTGAGGCCTATGGTTTCTTTTGCACTTTGTCCAGAAAAGTGGCAATGGTGCGGGGGGCTGGTGTACCCTGGGAAGCCGTGTGTTGAGCAATGCCAGTTGCCCGTGATCCTGATGGCAGCAACAAGTGGGTGTGGCCTTTTGGATGGGACCCAATGAATTGCCGGTACTCCTCTCCTGCCCTCTCTCCTCTCCTGTTCTTTCTTTGTGTGGAAGTAATGTGCTCTAAACATTCTTCCATTGCTAGCATGCTTAGCTTTTAGGTTTTGTGCAGTTGCTGGGCTGTGTTTGCTTTCTCAGAGGCAGAAACAGCTTGTCGAGGTGAGGTAATGCTAACGGCACTGAACTCTGGAAATATGCGTTGTTGGAACCCTCAGCCAGAGTGCTGTGTCTGGGAATGAGGCCCCAGTCTCTGACTCATCCAACTCATACTTACCTGGCAGGGGAGATACCATGATCAAGAAGGTGGTTCACCCAGGGCGAGGCTCATCCATTGCACTCCGGTTGTGCTGACCCTTGCGAATTCCCCAAATGTGGGAATCTCGACTGCATAATTTCTGGTAGTGGGGGACTGCGTCCGCGCTCTCCCCTCTGATCCTTGTGTTTAAGAAATACAAAGCTGTCTTCGGCTCTAATTGACTTAAATGTGCTGCGCAGCATGTTAATGTCCAATTTACTAATCTGTCTGGTTGTTGCCACAGTTCATTTTGAGGCCTATGGTTTCTTTTGCACTTTGTCCAGAAAAGTGGCAATGGTGCTGTGCAGTGGTGTCTGGTGTACCCTGGGAAGCCGTGTGTTGAGCAATGCCAGTTGCCCGTGATCCTGATGGCAGCAACAAGTGGGTGTGGCCTTTTGGATGGGACCCAATGAATTGCCGGTACTCCTCTCCTCTCCTCCCCTCTCTCCTCTCCTGTTCTTTCTTTGTGTGGAAGTAATGTGCTCTAAACATTCTTCCATTGCTAGCATGCTTAGCTTTTAGGTTTTGTGCAGTTGCTGGGCTGTGTTTGCTTTCTCAGAGGCAGAAACAGCTTGTCGAGGTGAGGTAATGCTAACGGCACTGAACTCTGGAAATATGCGTTGTTGGAACCCTCAGCCAGAGTGCTGTGTCTGGGAATGAGGCCCCAGTCTCTGACTCATCCAACTCATACTTACCTGGCAGGGGAGATACCATGATCAAGAAGGTGGTTCACCCAGGGCGAGGCTCATCCATTGCACTCCGGTTGTGCTGACCCTTGCGAATTCCCCAAATGTGGGAATCTCGACTGCATAATTTCTGGTAGTGGGGGACTGCGTCCGCGCTCTCCCCTCTGATCCTTGTGTTTAAGAAATACAAAGCTGTCTTCGGCTCTAATTGACTTAAATGTGCTGCGCAGCATGTTAATGTCCAATTTACTAATCTGTCTGGTTGTTGCCACAGTTCATTTTGAGGCCTATGGTTTCTTTTGCACTTTGTCCAGAAAAGTGGCAATGGTGCTGTGCAGTGGTGTCTGGTGTACCCTGGGAAGCCGTGTGTTGAGCAATGCCAGTTGCCCGTGATCCTGATGGCAGCAACAAGTGGGTGTGGCCTTTTGGATGGGACCCAATGAATTGCCGGTACTCCTCTCCTCTCCTCCCCTCTCTCCTCTCCTGTTCTTTCTTTGTGTGGAAGTAATGTGCTCTAAACATTCTTCCATTGCTAGCATGCTTAGCTTTTAGGTTTTGTGCAGTTGCTGGGCTGTGTTTGCTTTCTCAGAGGCAGAAACAGCTTGTCGAGGTGAGGTAATGCTAACGGCACTGAACTCTGGAAATATGCGTTGTTGGAACCCTCAGCCAGAGTGCTGTGTCTGGGAATGAGGCCCCAGTCTCTGACTCATCCAACTCATACTTACCTGGCAGGGGAGATACCATGATCAAGAAGGTGGTTCACCCAGGGCGAGGCTCATCCATTGCACTCCGGTTGTGCTGACCCTTGCGAATTCCCCAAATGTGGGAATCTCGACTGCATAATTTCTGGTAGTGGGGGACTGCGTCCGCGCTCTCCCCTCTGATCCTTGTGTTTAAGAAATACAAAGCTGTCTTTGGCTCTAATTGACTTAAATGTGCTGCGCAGCATGTTAATGTCCAATTTACTAATCTGTCTGGTTGTTGCCACAGTTCATTTTGAGGCCTATGGTTTCTTTTGCACTTTGTCCAGAAAAGTGGCAATGGTGCTGTGCAGTGGTGTCTGGTGTACCCTGGGAAGCCGTGTGTTGAGCAATGCCAGTTGCCCGTGATCCTGATGGCAGCAACAAGTGGGTGTGGCCTTTTGGATGGGACCCAATGAATTGCCGGTACTCCTCTCCTCTCCTCCCCTCTCTCCTCTCCTGTTCTTTCTTTGTGTGGAAGTAATGTGCTCTAAACATTCTTCCATTGCTAGCATGCTTAGCTTTTAGGTTTTGTGCAGTTGCTGGGCTGTGTTTGCTTTCTCAGAGGCAGAAACAGCTTGTCGAGGTGAGGTAATGCTAACGGCACTGAACTCTGGAAATATGCGTTGTTGGAACCCTCAGCCAGAGTGCTGTGTCTGGGAATGAGGCCCCAGTCTCTGACTCATCCAACTCATACTTACCTGGCAGGGGAGATACCATGATCAAGAAGGTGGTTCACCCAGGGCGAGGCTCATCCATTGCACTCCGGTTGTGCTGACCCTTGCGAATTCCCCAAATGTGGGAATCTCGACTGCATAATTTCTGGTAGTGGGGGACTGCGTCCGCGCTCTCCCCTCTGATCCTTGTGTTTAAGAAATACAAAGTTGTCTTTGGCTCTAATTGACTTAAATGTGCTGCGCAGCATGTTAATGTCCAATTTACTAATCTGTCTGGTTGTTGCCACAGTTCATTTTGAGGCCTATGGTTTCTTTTGCACTTTGTCCAGAAAAGTGGCAATGGTGCTGTGCAGTGGTGTCTGGTGTACCCTGGGAAGCCGTGTGTTGAGCAATGCCAGTTGCCCGTGATCCTGATGGCAGCAACAAGTGGGTGTGGCCTTTTGGATGGGACCCAATGAATTGCCGGTACTCCTCTCCTCTCCTCCCCTCTCTCCTCTCCTGTTCTTTCTTTGTGTGGAAGTAATGTGCTCTAAACATTCTTCCATTGCTAGCATGCTTAGCTTTTAGGTTTTGTGCAGTTGCTGGGCTGTGTTTGCTTTCTCAGAGGCAGAAACAGCTTGTCGAGGTGAGGTAATGCTAACGGCACTGAACTCTGGAAATATGCGTTGTTGGAACCCTCAGCCAGAGTGCTGTGTCTGGGAATGAGGCCCCAGTCTCTGACTCATCCAACTCATACTTACCTGGCAGGGGAGATACCATGATCAAGAAGGTGGTTCACCCAGGGCGAGGCTCATCCATTGCACTCCGGTTGTGCTGACCCTTGCGAATTCCCCAAATGTGGGAATCTCGACTGCATAATTTCTGGTAGTGGGGGACTGCGTCCGCGCTCTCCCCTCTGATCCTTGTGTTTAAGAAATACAAAGTTGTCTTCGGCTCTAATTGACTTAAATGTGCTGCGCAGCATGTTAATGTCCAATTTACTAATCTGTCTGGTTGTTGCCACAGTTCATTTTGAGGCCTATGGTTTCTTTTGCACTTTGTCCAGAAAAGTGGCAATGGTGCTGTGCAGTGGTGTCTGGTGTACCCTGGGAAGCCGTGTGTTGAGCAATGCCAGTTGCCCGTGATCCTGATGGCAGCAACAAGTGGGTGTGGCCTTTTGGATGGGACCCAATGAATTGCCGGTACTCCTCTCCTCTCCTCCCCTCTCTCCTCTCCTGTTCTTTCTTTGTGTGGAAGTAATGTGCTCTAAACATTCTTCCATTGCTAGCATGCTTAGCTTTTAGGTTTTGTGCAGTTGCTGGGCTGTGTTTGCTTTCTCAGAGGCAGAAACAGCTTGTCGAGGTGAGGTAATGCTAACGGCACTGAACTCTGGAAATATGCGTTGTTGGAACCCTCAGCCAGAGTGCTGTGTCTGGGAATGAGGCCCCAGTCTCTGACTCATCCAACTCATACTTACCTGGCAGGGGAGATACCATGATCAAGAAGGTGGTTCACCCAGGGCGAGGCTCATCCATTGCACTCCGGTTGTGCTGACCCTTGCGAATTCCCCAAATGTGGGAATCTCGACTGCATAATTTCTGGTAGTGGGGGACTGCGTCCGCGCTCTCCCCTCTGATCCTTGTGTTTAAGAAATACAAAGCTGTCTTCGGCTCTAATTGACTTAAATCTGCTGCGCAGCATGTTAATGTCCAATTTACTAATCTGTCTGGTTGTTGCCACAGTTCATTTTGAGGCCTATGGTTTCTTTTGCACTTTGTCCAGAAAAGTGGCAATGGTGCTGTGCAGTGGTGTCTGGTGTACCCTGGGAAGCCGTGTGTTGAGCAATGCCAGTTGCCCGTGATCCTGATGGCAGCAACAAGTGGGTGTGGCCTTTTGGATGGGACCCAATGAATTGCCGGTACCTCCTCCTCTCTCCCCTCTCTCCTCCCCTGTTCTTTCTTTGTGTGGAAGTAATGTGCTCTAAACATTCTTCCATTGCTAGCATGCTTAGCTTTTAGGTTTTGTGCAGTTGCTGGGCTGTGTTTGCTTTCTCAGAGGCAGAAACAGCTTGTCGAGGTGAGGTAATGCTAACGGCACTGAACTCTGGAAATATGCGTTGTTGGAACCCTCAGCCAGAGTGCTGTGTCTGGGAATGAGGCCCCAGTCTCTGACTCATCCAACTCATACTTACCTGGCAGGGGAGATACCATGATCAAGAAGGTGGTTCACCCAGGGCGAGGCTCATCCATTGCACTCCGGTTGTGCTGACCCTTGCGAATTCCCCAAATGTGGGAATCTCGACTGCATAATTTCTGGTAGTGGGGGACTGCGTCCGCGCTCTCCCCTCTGATCCTTGTGTTTAAGAAATACAAAGCTGTCTTGGGCTCTAATTGACTTAAATCTGCTGCGCAGCATGTTAATGTCCAATTTACTAATCTGTCTGGTTGTTGCCACAGTTCATTTTGAGGCCTATGGTTTCTTTTGCACTTTGTCCAGAAAAGTGGCAATGGTGCTGTGCAGTGGTGTCTGGTGTACCCTGGGAAGCCGTGTGTTGAGCAATGCCAGTTGCCCGTGATCCTGATGGCAGCAACAAGTGGGTGTGGCCTTTTGGATGGGACCCAATGAATTGCCGGTACTCCTCTCCTCTCCTCCCCTCTCTCCTCTCCTGTTCTTTCTTTGTGTGGAAGTAATGTGCTCTAAACATTCTTCCATTGCTAGCATGCTTAGCTTTTAGGTTTTGTGCAGTTGCTGGGCTGTGTTTGCTTTCTCAGAGGCAGAAACAGCTTGTCGAGGTGAGGTAATGCTAACGGCACTGAACTCTGGAAATATGCGTTGTTGGAACCCTCAGCCAGAGTGCTGTGTCTGGGAATGAGGCCCCAGTCTCTGACTCATCCAACTCATACTTACCTGGCAGGGGAGATACCATGATCAAGAAGGTGGTTCACCCAGGGCGAGGCTCATCCATTGCACTCCGGTTGTGCTGACCCTTGCGAATTCCCCAAATGTGGGAATCTCGACTGCATAATTTCTGGTAGTGGGGGACTGCGTCCGCGCTCTCCCCTCTGATCCTTGTGTTTAAGAAATACAAAGTTGTCTTTGGCTCTAATTGACATAAATGTGCTGCGCAGCATGTTAATGTCCAATTTACTAATCTGTCTGGTTGTTGCCACAGTTCATTTTGAGGCCTATGGTTTCTTTTGCACTTTGTCCAGAAAAGTGGCAATGGTGCTGTGCAGTGGTGTCTGGTGTACCCTGGGAAGCCGTGTGTTGAGCAATGCCAGTTGCCCGTGATCCTGATGGCAGCAACAAGTGGGTGTGGCCTTTTGGATGGGACCCAATGAATTGCCGGTACTCCTCTCCTGCCCTCCCCTCTCTCCTCTCCTGTTCTTTCTTTGTGTGGAAGTAATGTGCTCTAAACATTCTTCCATTGCTAGCATGCTTAGCTTTTAGGTTTTGTGCAGTTGCTGGGCTGTGTTTGCTTTCTCAGAGGCAGAAACAGCTTGTCGAGGTGAGGTAATGCTAACGGCACTGAACTCTGGAAATATGCGTTGTTGGAACCCTCAGCCAGAGTGCTGTGTCTGGGAATGAGGCCCCAGTCTCTGACTCATCCAACTCATACTTACCTGGCAGGGGAGATACCATGATCAAGAAGGTGGTTCACCCAGGGCGAGGCTCATCCATTGCACTCCGATTGTGCTGACCCTTGCGAATTCCCCAAATGTGGGAATCTCGACTGCATAATTTCTGGTAGTGGGGGACTGCGTCCGCGCTCTCCCCTCTGATCCTTGTGTTTAAGAAATACAAAGTTGTCTTCGGCTCTAATTGACTTAAATGTGCTGCGCAGCATGTTAATGTCCAATTTACTAATCTGTCTGGTTGTTGCCACAGTTCATTTTGAGGCCTATGGTTTCTTTTGGACTTTGTCCAGAAAAGTGGCAATGGTGCTGTGCAGTGGTGTCTGGTGTACCCTGGGAAGCCGTGTGTTGAGCAATGCCAGTTGCCCGTGATCCTGATGGCAGCAACAAGTGGGTGTGGCCTTTTGGATGGGACCCAATGAATTGCCGGTACTCCTCTCCTGTCCTCCCCTCTCTCCTCTCCTGTTCTTTCTTTGTGTGGAAGTAATGTGCTCTAAACATTCTTCCATTGCTAGCATGCTTAGCTTTTAGGTTTTGTGCAGTTGCTGGGCTGTGTTTGCTTTCTCAGAGGCAGAAACAGCTTGTCGAGGTGAGGTAATGCTAACGGCACTGAACTCTGGAAATATGCGTTGTTGGAACCCTCAGCCAGAGTGCTGTGTCTGGGAATGAGGCCCCAGTCTCTGACTCATCCAACTCATACTTACCTGGCAGGGGAGATACCATGATCAAGAAGGTGGTTCACCCAGGGCGAGGCTCATCCATTGCACTCCGGTTGTGCTGACCCTTGCGAATTCCCCAAATGTGGGAATCTCGACTGCATAATTTCTGGTAGTGGGGGACTGCGTCCGCGCTCTCCCCTCTGATCCTTGTGTTTAAGAAATACAAAGTTGTCTTCGGCTCTAATTGACTTAAATGTGCTGCGCAGCATGTTAATGTCCAATTTACTAATCTGTCTGGTTGTTGCCACAGTTCATTTTGAGGCCTATGGTTTCTTTTGCACTTTGTCCAGAAAAGTGGCAATGGTGCTGTGCAGTGGTGTCTGGTGTACCCTGGGAAGCCGTGTGTTGAGCAATGCCAGTTGCCCGTGATCCTGATGGCAGCAACAAGTGGGTGTGGCCTTTTGGATGGGACCCAATGAATTGCCGGTACTCCCTCTCCTGCCCTCTCTCCTCTCCTGTTCTTTCTTTGTGTGGAAGTAATGTGCTCTAAACATTCTTCCATTGCTAGCATGCTTAGCTTTTAGGTTTTGTGCAGTTGCTGGGCTGTGTTTGCTTTCTCAGAGGCAGAAACAGCTTGTCGAGGTGAGGTAATGCTAACGGCACTGAACTCTGGAAATATGCGTTGTTGGAACCCTCAGCCAGAGTGCTGTGTCTGGGAATGAGGCCCCAGTCTCTGACTCATCCAACTCATACTTACCTGGCAGGGGAGATACCATGATCAAGAAGGTGGTTCACCCAGGGCGAGGCTCATCCATTGCACTCCGGTTGTGCTGACCCTTGCGAATTCCCCAAATGTGGGAATCTCGACTGCATAATTTCTGGTAGTGGGGGACTGCGTCCGCGCTCTCCCCTCTGATCCTTGTGTTTAAGAAATACAAAGCTGTCTTCGGCTCTAATTGACTTAAATGTGCTGCGCAGCATGTTAATGTCCAATTTACTAATCTGTCTGGTTGTTGCCACAGTTCATTTTGAGGCCTATGGTTTCTTTTGCACTTTGTCCAGAAAAGTGGCAATGGTGCTGTGCAGTGGTGTCTGGTGTACCCTGGGAAGCCGTGTGTTGAGCAATGCCAGTTGCCCGTGATCCTGATGGCAGCAACAAGTGGGTGTGGCCTTTTGGATGGGACCCAATGAATTGCCGGTACTCCTCTCCTCTCCTGCCCTCTCTCCTCTCCTGTCCTTTCTTTGTGTGGAAGTAATGTGCTCTAAACATTCTTCCATTGCTAGCATGCTTAGCTTTTAGGTTTTGTGCAGTTGCTGGGCTGTGTTTGCTTTCTCAGAGGCAGAAACAGCTTGTCGAGGTGAGGTAATGCTAACGGCACTGAACTCTGGAAATATGCGTTGTTGGAACCCTCAGCCAGAGTGCTGTGTCTGGGAATGAGGCCCCAGTCTCTGACTCATCCAACTCATACTTACCTGGCAGGGGAGATACCATGATCAAGAAGGTGGTTCACCCAGGGCGAGGCTCATCCATTGCACTCCGGTTGTGCTGACCCTTGCGAATTCCCCAAATGTGGGAATCTCGACTGCATAATTTCTGGTAGTGGGGGACTGCGTCCGCGCTCTCCCCTCTGATCCTTGTGTTTAAGAAATACAAAGCTGTCTTCGGCTCTAATTGACTTAAATGTGCTGCGCAGCATGTTAATGTCCAATTTACTAATCTGTCTGGTTGTTGCCACAGTTCATTTTGAGGCCTATGGTTTCTTTTGCACTTTGTCCAGAAAAGTGGCAATGGTGCTGTGCAGTGGTGTCTGGTGTACCCTGGGAAGCCGTGTGTTGAGCAATGCCAGTTGCCTGTGATCCTGATGGCAGCAACAAGTGGGTGTGGCCTTTTGGATGGGACCCAATGAATTGCCGGTACTCCTCTCCTCTCCTCCCCTCTCTCCTCTCCTGTTCTTTCTTTGTGTGGAAGTAATGTGCTCTAAACATTCTTCCATTGCTAGCATGCTTAGCTTTTAGGTTTTGTGCAGTTGCTGGGCTGTGTTTGCTTTCTCAGAGGCAGAAACAGCTTGTCGAGGTGAGGTAATGCTAACGGCACTGAACTCTGGAAATATGCGTTGTTGGAACCCTCAGCCAGAGTGCTGTGTCTGGGAATGAGGCCCCAGTCTCTGACTCATCCAACTCATACTTACCTGGCAGGGGAGATACCATGATCAAGAAGGTGGTTCACCCAGGGCGAGGCTCATCCATTGCACTCCGGTTGTGCTGACCCTTGCGAATTCCCCAAATGTGGGAATCTCGACTGCATAATTTCTGGTAGTGGGGGACTGCGTCCGCGCTCTCCCCTCTGATCCTTGTGTTTAAGAAATACAAAGCTGTTTTCGGCTCTAATTGACTTAAATGTGCTGCGCAGCATGTTAATGTCCAATTTACTAATCTGTCTGGTTGTTGCCACAGTTCATTTTGAGGCCTATGGTTTCTTTTGCACTTTGTCCAGAAAAGTGGCAATGGTGCTGTGCAGTGGTGTCTGGTGTACCCTGGGAAGCCGTGTGTTGAGCAATGCCAGTTGCCCGTGATCCTGATGGCAGCAACAAGTGGGTGTGGCCTTTTGGATGGGACCCAATGAATTGCCGGTACTCCTCTCCTGCCCTTTCTCCTCTCCTGTTCTTTCTTTGTGTGGAAGTAATGTGCTCTAAACATTCTTCCATTGCTAGCATGCTTAGCTTTTAGGTTTTGTGCAGTTGCTGGGCTGTGTTTGCTTTCTCAGAGGCAGAAACAGCTTGTCGAGGTGAGGTAATGCTAACGGCACTGAACTCTGGAAATATGCGTTGTTGGAACCCTCAGCCAGAGTGCTGTGTCTGGGAATGAGGCCCCAGTCTCTGACTCATCCAACTCATACTTACCTGGCAGGGGAGATACCATGATCAAGAAGGTGGTTCACCCAGGGCGAGGCTCATCCATTGCACTCCGGTTGTGCTGACCCTTGCGAATTCCCCAAATGTGGGAATCTCGACTGCATAATTTCTGGTAGTGGGGGACTGCGTCCGCGCTCTCCCCTCTGATCCTTGTGTTTAAGAAATACAAAGCTGTCTTCGGCTCTAATTGACTTAAATGTGCTGCGCAGCATGTTAATGTCCAATTTACTAATCTGTCTGGTTGTTGCCACAGTTCATTTTGAGGCCTATGGTTTCTTTTGCACTTTGTCCAGAAAAGTGGCAATGGTGCCTGGTGTACCCTGGGAAGCCGTGTGTTGAGCAATGCCAGTTGCCCGTGATCCTGATGGCAGCAACAAGTGGGTGTGGCCTTTTGGATGGGACCCAATGAATTGCCGGTACTCCTCTCCTCCCCTCTCTCCTCTCCTGTTCTTTCTTTGTGTGGAAGTAATGTGCTCTAAACATTCTTCCATTGCTAGCATGCTTAGCTTTTAGGTTTTGTGGAGTTGCTGGGCTGTGTTTGCTTTCTCAGAGGCAGAAACAGCTTGTCGAGGTGAGGTAATGCTAACGGCACTGAACTCTGGAAATATGCGTTGTTGGAACCCTCAGCCAGAGTGCTGTGTCTGGGAATGAGGCCCCAGTCTCTGACTCATCCAACTCATACTTACCTGGCAGGGGAGATACCATGATCAAGAAGGTGGTTCACCCAGGGCGAGGCTCATCCATTGCACTCCGGTTGTGCTGACCCTTGCGAATTCCCCAAATGTGGGAATCTCGACTGCATAATTTCTGGTAGTGGGGGACTGCGTCCGCGCTCTCCCCTCTGATCCTTGTGTTTAAGAAATACACAGCTGTCTTCGGCTCTAATTGACTTAAATGTGCTGCGCAGCATGTTAATGTCCAATTTACTAATCTGTCTGGTTGTTGCCACAGTTCATTTTGAGGCCTATGGTTTCTTTTGCGCTTTGTCCACAAAAGTGGCAATGGTGCTGTGCAGTGGTGTCTGGTGTACCCTGGGAAGCCGTGTGTTGAGCAATGCCAGTTGCCTGTGATCCTGATGGCAGCAACAAGTGGGTGTGGCCTTTTGGATGGGACCCAATGAATTGCCGGTACTCCTCTCCTCTCCTCCCCTCTCTCCTCTCCTGTTCTTTCTTTGTGTGGAAGTAATGTGCTCTAAACATTCTTCCATTGCTAGCATGCTTAGCTTTTAGGTTTTGTGCAGTTGCTGGGCTGTGTTTGCTTTCTCAGAGGCAGAAACAGCTTGTTGAGGTGAGGTAATGCTAACGGCACTGAACTCTGGAAATATGCGTTGTTGGAACCCTCAGCCAGAGTGCTGTGTCTGGGAATGTGGCCCCAGTCTCTGACTCATCCAACTCATACTTACCTGGCAGGGGAGATACCATGATCAAGAAGGTGGTTCACCCAGGGCGAGGCTCATCCATTGCACTCCGGTTGTGCTGACCCTTGCGAATTCCCCAAATGTGGGAATCTCGACTGCATAATTTCTGGTAGTGGGGGACTGCGTCCGCGCTCTCCCCTCTGATCCTTGTGTTTAAGAAATACAAAGCTGTCTTCGGCTCTAATTGACTTAAATGTGCTGCGCAGCATGTTAATGTCCAATTTACTAATCTGTCTGGTTGTTGCCACAGTTCATTTTGAGGCCTATGGTTTCTTTTGCACTTTGTCCAGAAAAGTGGCAATGGTGCTGTGCAGTGGTGTCTGGTGTACCCTGGGAAGCCGTGTGTTGAGCAATGCCAGTTGCCCGTGATCCTGATGGCAGCAACAAGTGGGTGTGGCCTTTTGGATGGGACCCAATGAATTGCCGGTACTCCTCTCCTCTCCTCCCCTCTCTCCTCTCCTGTTCTTTCTTTGTGTGGAAGTAATGTGCTCTAAACATTCTTCCATTGCTAGCATGCTTAGCTTTTAGGTTTTGTGCAGTTGCTGGGCTGTGTTTGCTTTCTCAGAGGCAGAAACAGCTTGTCGAGGTGAGGTAATGCTAACGGCACTGAACTCTGGAAATATGCGTTGTTGGAACCCTCAGCCAGAGTGCTGTGTCTGGGAATGAGGCCCCAGTCTCTGACTCATCCAACTCATACTTACCTGGCAGGGGAGATACCATGATCAAGAAGGTGGTTCACTCAGGGCGAGGCTCATCCATTGCACTCCGGTTGTGCTGACCCTTGCGAATTCCCCAAATGTGGGAATCTCGACTGCATAATTTCTGGTAGTGGGGGACTGCGTCCGCGCTTTCCCCTCTGATCCTTGTGTTTAAGAAATACAAAGCTGTCTTCGGCTCTAATTGACTTAAATGTGCTGCGCAGCATGTTAATGTCCAATTTACTAATCTGTCTGGTTGTTGCCACAGTTCATTTTGAGGCCTATGGTTTCTTTTGCACTTTGTCCAGAAAAGTGGCAATGGTGCTGTGCAGTGGTGTCTGGTGTACCCTGGGAAGCCGTGTGTTGAGCAATGCCAGTTGCCCGTGATCCTGATGGCAGCAACAAGTGGGTGTGGCCTTTTGGATGGGACCCAATGAATTGCCGGTACTCCTCTCCTCTCCTCCCCTCTCTCCTCTCCTGTTCTTTCTTTGTGTGGAAGTAATGTGCTCTAAACATTCTTCCATTGCTAGCATGCTTAGCTTTTAGGTTTTGTGCAGTTGCTGGGCTGTGTTTGCTTTCTCAGAGGCAGAAACAGCTTGTCGAGGTGAGGTAATGCTAACGGCACTGAACTCTGGAAATATGCGTTGTTGGAACCCTCAGCCAGAGTGCTGTGTCTGGGATTGAGGCCCCAGTCTCTGACTCATCCAACTCATACTTACCTGGCAGGGCAGATACCATAATCAAGAAGGTGGTTCACCCAGGGCGAGGCTCATCCATTGCACTCCGGTTGTGCTGACCCTTGCGAATTCCCCAAATGTGGGAATCTCGACTGCATAATTTCTGGTAGTGGGGGACTGCGTCCGCGCTCTCCCCTCTGATCCTTGTGTTTAAGAAATACAAAGCTGTCTTCGGCTCTAATTGACTTAAATGTGCTGCGCAGCATGTTAATGTCCAATTTACTAATCTGTCTGGTTGTTGCCACAGTTCATTTTGAGGCCTATGGTTTCTTTTGCACTTTGTCCAGAAAAGTGGCAATGGTGCTGTGCAGTGGTGTCTGGTGTACCCTGGGAAGCCGTGTGTTGAGCAATGCCAGTTGCCTGTGATCCTGATGGCAGCAACAAGTGGGTGTGGCCTTTTGGATGGGACCCAATGAATTGCCGGTACTCCTCTCCTCTCCTCCCCTCTCTCCTCTCCTGTTCTTTCTTTGTGTGGAAGTAATGTGCTCTAAACATTCTTCCATTGCTAGCATGCTTAGCTTTTAGGTTTTGTGCAGTTGCTGGGCTGTGTTTGCTTTCTCAGAGGCAGAAACAGCTTTTCGAGGTGAGGTAATGCTAACGGCACTGAACTCTGGAAATATGCGTTGTTGGAACCCTCAGCCAGAGTGCTGTGTCTGGGAATGAGGCCCCAGTCTCTGACTCATCCAACTCATACTTACCTGGCAGGGGAGATACCATGATCAAGAAGGTGGTTCACCCAGGGCGAGGCTCATCCATTGCACTCCGGTTGTGCTGACCCTTGCGAATTCCCCAAATGTGGGAATCTCGACTGCATAATTTCTGGTAGTGGGGGACTGCGTCCGCGCTCTCCCCTCTGATCCTTGTGTTTAAGAAATACAAAGCTGTCTTCGGCTCTAATTGACTTAAATGTGCTGCGCAGCATGTTAATGTCCAATTTACTAATCTGTCTGGTTGTTGCCACAGTTCATTTTGAGGCCTATGGTTTCTTTTGCACTTTGTCCAGAAAAGTGGCAATGGTGCTGTGCAGTGGTGTCTGGTGTACCCTGGGAAGCCGTGTGTTGAGCAATGCCAGTTGCCCGTGATCCTGATGGCAGCAACAAGTGGGTGTGGCCTTTTGGATGGGACCCAATGAATTGCCGGTACTCCTCTCCTCTCCTCCCCTCTCTCCTCTCCTGTTCTTTCTTTGTGTGGAAGTAATGTGCTCTAAACATTCTTCCATTGCTAGCATGCTTAGCTTTTAGGTTTTGTGCAGTTGCTGGGCTGTGTTTGCTTTCTCAGAGGCAGAAACAGCTTGTCGAGGTGAGGTAATGCTAACGGCACTGAACTCTGGAAATATGCGTTGTTGGAACCCTCAGCCAGAGTGCTGTGTCTGGGAATGAGGCCCCAGTCTCTGACTCATCCAACTCATACTTACCTGGCAGGGGAGATACCATGATCAAGAAGGTGGTTCACCCAGGGCGAGGCTCATCCATTGCACTCCGGTTGTGCTGACCCTTGCGAATTCCCCAAATGTGGGAATCTCGACTGCATAATTTCTGGTAGTGGGGGACTGCGTCCGCGCTCTCCCCTCTGATCCTTGTGTTAAAGAAATACAAAGCTGTCTTTGGCTCTAATTGACTTAAATGTGCTGCGCAGCATGTTAATGTCCAATTCACTAATCTGTCTGGTTGTTGCCACAGTTCATTTTGAGGCCTATGGTTTCTTTTGCACTTTGTCCAGAAAAGTGGCAATGGTGCTGTGCAGTGGTGTCTGGTGTACCCTGGGAAGCCGTGTGTTGAGCAATGCCAGTTGCCCGTGATCCTGATGGCAGCAACAAGTGGGTGTGGCCTTTTGGATGGGACCCAATGAATTGCCGGTACTCCTCTCCTCTCCTCCCCTCTCTCCTCTCCTGTTCTTTCTTTGTGTGGAAGTAATGTGCTCTAAACATTCTTCCATTGCTAGCATGCTTAGCTTTTAGGTTTTGTGCAGTTGCTGGGCTGTGTTTGCTTTCTCAGACGCAGAAACAGCTTGTTGAGGTGAGGTAATGCTAACGGCACTGAACTCTGGAAATATGTGTTGTTGGAACCCTCAGCCAGAGTGCTGTGTCTGGGAATGAGGCCCCAGTCTCTGACTCATCCAACTCATACTTACCTGGCAGGGGAGATACCATGATCAAGAAGGTGGTTCACCCAGGGCGAGGCTCATCCATTGCACTCCGGTTGTGCTGACCCTTGCGAATTCCCCAAATGTGGGAATCTCGACTGCATAATTTCTGGTAGTGGGGGACTGCGTCCGCGCTCTCCCCTCTGATCCTTGTGTTTAAGAAATACAAAGCTGTCTTCGGCTCTAATTGACTTAAATGTGCTGCGCAGCATGTTAATGTCCAATTTACTAATCTGTCTGGTTGTTGCCACAGTTCATTTTGAGGCCTATGGTTTCTTTTGCACTTTGTCCAGAAAAGTGGCAATGGTGCTGTGCAGTGGTGTCTGGTGTACCCTGGGAAGCCGTGTGTTGAGCAATGCCAGTTGCCCGTGATCCTGATGGCAGCAACAAGTGGGTGTGGCCTTTTGGATGGGACCCAATGAATTGCCGGTACTCCTCTCCTCTCCTCCCCTCTCTCCTCTCCTGTTCTTTCTTTGTGTGGAAGTAATGTGCTCTAAACATTCTTCCATTGCTAGCATGCTTAGCTTTTAGGTTTTGTGCAGTTGCTGGGCTGTGTTTGCTTTCTCAGAGGCAGAAACAGCTTGTCGAGGTGAGGTAATGCTAACGGCACTGAACTCTGGAAATATGCGTTGTTGGAACCCTCAGCCAGAGTGCTGTGTCTGGGAATGAGGCCCCAGTCTCTGACTCATCCAACTCATACTTACCTGGCAGGGGAGATACCATGATCAAGAAGGTGGTTCACCCAGGGCGAGGCTCATCCATTGCACTCCGGTTGTGCTGACCCTTGCGAATTCCCCAAATGTGGGAATCTCGACTGCATAATTTCTGGTAGTGGGGGACTGCGTCCGCGCTCTCCCCTCTGATCCTTGTGTTTAAGAAATACAAAGCTGTCTTCGGCTCTAATTGACTTAAATGTGCTGCGCAGCATGTTAATGTCCAATTCACTAATCTGTCTGGTTGTTGCCACAGTTCATTTTGAGGCCTATGGTTTCTTTTGCACTTTGTCCAGAAAAGTGGCAATGGTGCTGTGCAGTGGTGTCTGGTGTACCCTGGGAAGCCGTGTGTTGAGCAATGCCAGTTGCCCGTGATCCTGATGGCAGCAACAAGTGGGTGTGGCCTTTTGGATGGGACCCAATGAATTGCCGGTACTCCTCTCCTCTCCTCCCCTCTCTCCTCTCCTGTTCTTTCTTTGTGTGGAAGTAATGTGCTCTAAACATTCTTCCATTGCTAGCATGCTTAGCTTTTAGGTTTTGTGCAGTTGCTGGGCTGTGTTTGCTTTCTCAGAGGCAGAAACAGCTTGTCGAGGTGAGGTAATGCTAACGGCACTGAACTCTGGAAATATGCGTTGTTGGAACCCTCAGCCAGAGTGCTGTGTCTGGGAATGAGGCCCCAGTCTCTGACTCATCCAACTCATACTTACCTGGCAGGGGAGATACCATGATCAAGAAGGTGGTTCACCCAGGGCGAGGCTCATCCATTGCACTCCGGTTGTGCTGACCCTTGCGAATTCCCCAAACGTGGGAATCTCGACTGCATAATTTCTGGTAGTGGGGGACTGCGTCCGCGCTCTCCCCTCTGATCCTTGTGTTTAAGAAATACAAAGCTGTCTTCGGCTCTAATTGACTTAAATGTGCTGCGCAGCATGTTAATGTCCAATTTACTAATCTGTCTGGTTGTTGCCACAGTTCATTTTGAGGCCTATGGTTTCTTTTGCACTTTGTCCAGAAAAGTGGCAATGGTGCTGTGCAGTGGTGTCTGGTGTACCCTGGGAAGCCGTGTGTTGAGCAATGCCAGTTGCCTGTGATCCTGATGGCAGCAACAAGTGGGTGTGGCCTTTTGGATTGGACCCAATGAATTGCCGGTACTCCTCTCCTCTCCTCTCCCTCTCTCCTCTCCTGTTCTTTCTTTGTGTGGAAGTAATGTGCTCTAAACATTCTTCCATTGCTAGCATGCTTAGCTTTTAGGTTTTGTGCAGTTGCTGGGCTGTGTTTGCTTTCTCAGAGGCAGAAACAGCTTGTCGAGGTGAGGTAATGCTAACGGCACTGAACTCTGGAAATATGCGTTGTTGGAACCCTCAGCCAGAGTGCTGTGTCTGGGAATGAGGCCCCAGTCTCTGACTCATCCAACTCATACTTACCTGGCAGGGGAGATACCATGATCAAGAAGGTGGTTCACCCAGGGCGAGGCTCATCCATTGCACTCCGGTTGTGCTGACCCTTGCGAATTCCCCAAATGTGGGAATCTCGACTGCATAATTTCTGGTAGTGGGGGACTGCGTCCGCGCTCTCCCCTCTGATCCTTGTGTTTAAGAAATACAAAGCTGTCTTCGGCTCTAATTGACTTAAATGTGCTGCGCAGCATGTTAATGTCCAATTTACTAATCTGTCTGGTTGTTGCCACAGTTCATTTTGAGGCCTATGGTTTCTTTTGCACTTTGTCCAGAAAAGTGGCAATGGTGCTGTGCAGTGGTGTCTGGTGTACCCTGGGAAGCCGTGTGTTGAGCAATGCCAGTTGCCCGTGATCCTGATGGCAGCAACAAGTGGGTGTGGCCTTTTGGATGGGACCCAATGAATTGCCGGTACTCCTCTCCTCTCCTCCCCTCTCTCCTCTCCTGTTCTTTCTTTGTGTGGAAGTAATGTGCTCTAAACATTCTTCCATTGCTAGCATGCTTAGCTTTTAGGTTTTGTGCAGTTGCTGGGCTGTGTTTGCTTTCTCAGAGGCAGAAACAGCTTGTCGAGGTGAGGTAATGCTAACGGCACTGAACTCTGGAAATATGCGTTGTTGGAACCCTCAGCCAGAGTGCTGTGTCTGGGAATGAGGCCCCAGTCTCTGACTCATCCAACTCATACTTACCTGGCAGGGGAGATACCATGATCAAGAAGGTGGTTCACCCAGGGCGAGGCTCATCCATTGCACTCCGGTTGTGCTGACCCTTGCGAATTCCCCAAATGTGGGAATCTCGACTGCATAATTTCTGGTAGTGGGGGACTGCGTCCGCGCTCTCCCCTCTGATCTTTGTGTTTAAGAAATACAAAGCTGTCTTCGGCTCTAATTGACTTAAATGTGCTGCGCAGCATGTTAATGTCCAATTTACTAATCTGTCTGGTTGTTGCCACAGTTCATTTTGAGGCCTATGGTTTCTTTTGCACTTTGTCCAGAAAAGTGGCAATGGTGCTGTGCAGTGGTGTCTGGTGTACCCTGGGAAGCCGTGTGTTGAGCAATGCCAGTTGCCCGTGATCCTGATGGCAGCAACAAGTGGGTGTGGCCTTTTGGATGGGACCCAATGAATTGCCGGTACTCCTCTCCTCTCCTCCCCCTCTCTCCTCTCCTGTTCTTTCTTTGTGTGGAAGTAATGTGCTCTAAACATTCTTCCATTGCTAGCATGCTTAGCTTTTAGGTTTTGTGCAGTTGCTGGGCTGTGTTTGCTTTCTCAGAGGCAGAAACAGCTTGTCGAGGTGAGGTAATGCTAACGGCACTGAACTCTGGAAATATGCGTTGTTGGAACCCTCAGCCAGAGTGCTGTGTCTGGGAATGAGGCCCCAGTCTCTGACTCATCCAACTCATACTTACCTGGCAGGGGAGATACCATGATCAAGAAGGTGGTTCACCCAGGGCGAGGCTCATCCATTGCACTCCGGTTGTGCTGACCCTTGCGAATTCCCCAAATGTGGGAATCTCGACTGCATAATTTCTGGTAGTGGGGGACTGCGTCCGCGCTCTCCCCTCTGATCCTTGTGTTTAAGAAATACAAAGCTGTCTTCGGCTCTAATTGACTTAAATGTGCTGCGCAGCATGTTAATGTCCAATTTACTAATCTGTCTGGTTGTTGCCACAGTTCATTTTGAGGCCTATGGTTTCTTTTGCACTTTGTCCAGAAAAGTGGCAATGGTGCTGTGCAGTGGTGTCTGGTGTACCCTGGGAAGCCGTGTGTTGAGCAATGCCAGTTGCCCGTGATCCTGATGGCAGCAACAAGTGGGTGTGGCCTTTTGGATGGGACCCAATGAATTGCCGGTACTCCTCTCCTCTCCTCCCCTCTCTCCTCTCCTGTTCTTTCTTTGTGTGGAAGTAATGTGCTCTAAACATTCTTCCATTGCTAGCATGCTTAGCTTTTAGGTTTTGTGCAGTTGCTGGGCTGTGTTTGCTTTCTCAGAGGCAGAAACAGCTTGTCGAGGTGAGGTAATGCTAACGGCACTGAACTCTGGAAATATGCGTTGTTGGAACCCTCAGCCAGAGTGCTGTGTCTGGGAATGAGGCCCCAGTCTCTGACTCATCCAACTCATACTTACCTGGCAGGGGAGATACCATGATCAAGAAGGTGGTTCACCCAGGGCGAGGCTCATCCATTGCACTCCGGTTGTGCTGACCCTTGCGAATTCCCCAAATGTGGGAATCTCGACTGCATAATTTCTGGTAGTGGGGGACTGCGTCCGCGCTTTCCCCTCTGATCCTTGTGTTTAAGAAATACAAAGCTGTCTTCGGCTCTAATTGACTTAAATGTGCTGCGCAGCATGTTAATGTCCAATTTACTAATCTGTCTGGTTGTTGCCACAGTTCATTTTGAGGCCTATGGTTTCTTTTGCACTTTGTCCAGAAAAGTGGCAATGGTGCTGTGCAGTGGTGTCTGGTGTACCCTGGGAAGCCGTGTGTTGAGCAATGCCAGTTGCCCGTGATCCTGATGGCAGCAACAAGTGGGTGTGGCCTTTTGGATGGGACCCAATGAATTGCCGGTACTCCTCTCCTCTCCTCCCCTCTCTCCTCTCCTGTTCTTTCTTTGTGTGGAAGTAATGTGCTCTAAACATTCTTCCATTGCTAGCATGCTTAGCTTTTAGGTTTTGTGCAGTTGCTGGGTTGTGTTTGCTTTCTCAGAGGCAGAAACAGCTTGTCGAGGTGAGGTAATGCTAACGGCACTGAACTCTGGAAATATGCGTTGTTGGAACCCTCAGCCAGAGTGCTGTGTCTGGGAATGAGGCCCCAGTCTCTGACTCATCCAACTCATACTTACCTGGCAGGGGAGATACCATGATCAAGAAGGTGGTTCACCCAGGGCGAGGCTCATCCATTGCACTCCGGTTGTGCTGACCCTTGCGAATTCCCCAAATGTGGGAATCTCGACTGCATAATTTCTGGTAGTGGGGGACTGCGTCCGCGCTCTCCCCTCTGATCTTTGTGTTTAAAAAATACAAAGCTGTCTTCGGCTCTAATTGACTTAAATGTGCTGCGCAGCATGTTAATGTCCAATTTACTAATCTGTCTGGTTGTTGCCACAGTTCATTTTGAGGCCTATGGTTTCTTTTGCACTTTGTCCAGAAAAGTGGCAATGGTGCTGTGCAGTGGTGTCTGGTGTACCCTGGGAAGCCGTGTGTTGAGCAATGCCAGTTGCCCGTGATCCTGATGGCAGCAACAAGTGGGTGTGGCCTTTTGGATGGGACCCAATGAATTGCCGGTACTCCCTCCTCTCCTCCCCTCTCTCCTCTCCTGTTCTTTCTTTGTGTGGAAGTAATGTGCTCTAAACATTCTTCCATTGCTAGCATGCTTAGCTTTTAGGTTTTGTGCAGTTGCTGGGCTGTGTTTGCTTTCTCAGAGGCAGAAACAGCTTGTCGAGGTGAGGTAATGCTAACGGCACTGAACTCTGGAAATATGCGTTGTTGGAACCCTCAGCCAGAGTGCTGTGTCTGGGAATGAGGCCCCAGTCTCTGACTCATCCAACTCATACTTACCTGGCAGGGGAGATACCATGATCAAGAAGGTGGTTCACCCAGGGCGAGGTTCATCCATTGCACTCCGGTTGTGCTGACCCTTGCGAATTCCCCAAATGTGGGAATCTCGACTGCATAATTTCTGGTAGTGGGGGACTGCGTCCGCGCTCTCCCCTCTGATCCTTGTGTTTAAGAAATACAAAGCTGTCTTTGGCTCTAATTGACTTAAATGTGCTGCGCAGCATGTTAATGTCCAATTTACTAATCTGTCTGGTTGTTGCCACAGTTCATTTTGAGGCCTATGGTTTCTTTTGCACTTTGTCCAGAAAAGTGGCAATGGTGCTGTGCAGTGGTGTCTGGTGTACCCTGGGAAGCCGTGTGTTGAGCAATGCCAGTTGCCCGTGATCCTGATGGCAGCAACAAGTGGGTGTGGCCTTTTGGATGGGACCCAATGAATTGCCGGTACTCCTCTCCTCTCCTCCCCTCTCTCCTCTCCTGTTCTTTCTTTGTGTGGAAGTAATGTGCTCTAAACATTCTTCCATTGCTAGCATGCTTAGCTTTTAGGTTTTGTGCAGTTGCTGGGCTGTGTTTGCTTTCTCAGAGGCAGAAACAGCTTGTCGAGGTGAGGTAATGCTAACGGCACTGAACTCTGGAAATATGCGTTGTTGGAACCCTCAGCCAGAGTGCTGTGTCTGGGAATGAGGCCCCAGTCTCTGACTCATCCAACTCATACTTACCTGGCAGGGGAGATACCATGATCAAGAAGGTGGTTCACCCAGGGCGAGGCTCATCCATTGCACTCCGGTTGTGCTGACCCTTGCGAATTCCCCAAATGTGGGAATCTCGACTGCATAATTTCTGGTAGTGGGGGACTGCGTCCGCGCTTTCCCGTCTGATCCTTGTGTTTAAGAAATACAAAGCTGTCTTCGGGTCTAATTGACTTAAATGTGCTGCGCAGCATGTTAATGTCCAATTTACTAATCTGTCTGGTTGTTGCCACAGTTCATTTTGAGGCCTATGGTTTCTTTTGCACTTTGTCCAGAAAAGTGGCAATGGTGCTGTGCAGTGGTGTCTGGTGTACCCTGGGAAGCCGTGTGTTGAGCAATGCCAGTTGCCCGTGATCCTGATGGCAGCAACAAGTGGGTGTGGCCTTTTGGATGGGACCCAATGAATTGCCGGTACTCCTCTCCTCTCCTCCCTTCTCTCCTCTCCTGTTCTTTCTTTGTGTGGAAGTAATGTGCTCTAAACATTCTTCCATTGCTAGCATGCTTAGCTTTTAGGTTTTGTGCAGTTGCTGGGCTGTGTTTGCTTTCTCAGAGGCAGAAACAGCTTGTCGAGGTGAGGTAATGCTAACGGCACTGAACTCTGGAAATATGCGTTGTTGGAACCCTCAGCCAGAGTGCTGTGTCTGGGAATGAGGCCCCAGTCTCTGACTCATCCAACTCATACTTACCTGGCAGGGGCGATACCATGATCAAGAAGGTGGTTCATCCAGGGCGAGGCTCATCCATTGCACTCCGGTTGTGCTGACCCTTGCGAATTCCCCAAATGTGGGAATCTCGACTGCATAATTTCTGGTAGTGGGGGACTGCGTCCGCGCTCTCCCCTCTGATCCTTGTGTTTAAGAAATACAAAGCTGTCTTCGGCTCTAATTGACTTAAATGTGCTGCGCAGCATGTTAATGTCCAATTTACTAATCTGTCTGGTTGTTGCCACAGTTCATTTTGAGGCCTATGGTTTCTTTTGCACTTTGTCCAGAAAAGTGGCAATGGTGCTGTGCAGTGGTGTCTGGTGTACCCTGGGAAGCCGTGTGTTGAGCAATGCCAGTTGCCCGTGATCCTGATGGCAGCAACAAGTGGGTGTGGCCTTTTGGATGGGACCCAATGAATTGCCGGTACCCCTCCTCTCCTCCCCTCTCTCCTCTCCTGTTCTTTCTTTGTGTGGAAGTAATGTGCTCTAAACATTCTTCCATTGCTAGCATGCTTAGCTTTTAGGTTTTGTGCAGTTGCTGGGCTGTGTTTGCTTTCTCAGAGGCAGAAACAGCTTGTCGAGGTGAGGTAATGCTAACGGCACTGAACTCTGGAAATATGCATTGTTGGAACCCTCAGCCAGAGTGCTGTGTCTGGGAATGAGGCCCCAGTCTCTGACTCATCCAACTCATACTTACCTGGCAGGGGAGATACCATGATCAAGAAGGTGGTTCACCCAGGGCGAGGCTCATCCATTGCACTCCGGTTGTGCTGACCCCTGCGAATTCCCCAAATGTGGGAATCTCGACTGCATAATTTCTGTTAGTGGGGGACTGCGTCCGCGCTCTCCCCTCTGATCCTTGTGTTTAAGAAATACAAAGTTGTCTTCGGCTCTAATTGACTTTAAATGTGCTGCGCAGCATGTTAATGTCCAATTTACTAATCTGTCTGGTTGTTGCCACAGTTCATTTTGAGGCCTATGGTTTCTTTTGCACTTTGTCCAGAAAAGTGGCAATGGTGCTGTGCAGTGGTGTCTGGTGTACCCTGGGAAGCCGTGTGTTGAGCAATGCCAGTTGCCTGTGATCCTGATGGCAGCAACAAGTGGGTGTGGCCTTTTGGATGGGACCCAATGAATTGCCGGTACTCCTCTCCTCTCCTCCCCTCTCTCCTCTCCTGTTCTTTCTTTGTGTGGAAGTAATGTGCTCTAAACATTCTTCCATTGCTAGCATGCTTAGCTTTTAGGTTTTGTGCAGTTGCTGGGCTGTGTTTGCTTTCTCAGAGGCAGAAACAGCTTGTCGAGGTGAGGTAATGCTAACGGCACTGAACTCTGGAAATATGCGTTGTTGGAACCCTCAGCCAGAGTGCTGTGTCTGGGTATGAGGCCCCAGTCTCTGACTCATCCAACTCATACTTACCTGGCAGGGGAGATACCATGATCAAGAAGGTGGTTCACCCAGGGCGAGGCTCATCCATTGCACTCCGGTTGTGTTGACCCTTGCGAATTCCCCAAATGTGGGAATCTCGACTGCATAATTTCTGGTAGTGGGGGACTGCGTCCGCGCTCTCCCCTCTGATCCTTGTGTTTAAGAAATACAAAGCTGTCTTCGGCTCTAATTGACTTAAATGTGCTGCGCAGCATGTTAATGTCCAATTTACTAATCTGTCTGGTTGTTGCCACAGTTCATTTTGAGGCCTATGGTTTCTTTTGCACTTTGTCCAGAAAAGTGGCAATGGTGCTGTGCAGTGGTGTCTGGTGTACCCTGGGAAGCCGTGTGTTGAGCAATGCCAGTTGCCCGTGATCCTGATGGCAGCAACAAGTGGGTGTGGCCTTTTGGAATGAATTGCCTCTCTTCTCCTCCCCTCTCTCCTCTCCTGTTCTTTCTTTGTGAATGAGTAAAAGTAAATAACAAAGATGGGAAGTTTAAGTGATAAATGTATCCAGATTGTATGACTTACAGAGATCAACAGAAAGACAGCAGACAAACAGAGAGTGAGGAAATAAGTCTGAAGCATTTCAGGAAAAGTCTCCACACCTTTTGGAACTTTTTGTTTGAGTTACAAACTCAATAGTGGATCTTTTCATGTTTTAAAAAGGACGTCATGTCCCTCAACCACTGAGCGCAAGTAGGCAGGACAGTTTCTCTCCATTTTTAGTAATACTGCATGTCAGTGGGCAGCAGTGGTGCCAAAAAGCACAACCAGAGGCTGGGTTCCTGGTCAAAATTGAGGACTAGGGGTAAAGACAGAAAATAACTTCATTATTTTTCCAGGCTAGGACTCATCCATAACAAAAAAATTGTCACAGCAGGGATTCACATCTCGGTACATATGAGATAGTTTGGCTTTGGACACATGGGCCCTGTACATGACCTTAAACTATAACAGACAGTGACAGGCACAAAGGGATGTTAAATCAAGTCTGAAGATTGATTCCCATACGTTATACTATTATTTAAGATTTTGAAGGCAGGAATGCGTCTTTTAATGAGGTAATTTTATATAATTGTATTGGTACTATTGTTTACTTAAGTAAAGGATCTCTATACTTCTACCAAACTCTACCTGAGTCTTAGCTCCAATACCTGCAAGGAGGGATAATCATGAATTACTGCCTTCCTTATTCAGCTAAAAGTCAAGCAATGTGAACTCATGAAACATAACATAGCATTGAATGTTAATATTGTATCATTAATATGAAACAGAGCTTAACCTTCATACTTTACATTTACAGTTTTCAGAGGAAGCTTCCATCGTTTTCAGGAACTATGTGGAAAAGAAACCACTCGAGGCCCCGCTGGAGGCCATACAGGAAGCCATTACCCCATGGGACAGGAAGTTGATGGTCTACTTGGTTGACATTTCACAGAAAGAAAGGGACATATGGGTTCATGGTATCATAGCTGAACTTGCTGATGAGCTGACCAACGAGCTGAGGACAACAGGAGACTGTTGAAAAGTCTTATCAGTCTAGCAGCTGATGCTCAGTGAAGACACTGTGAGTTGTGGATACATCAAATAGAAGAAGCTTATCCATCTTTATATATCAACCATGTAGAGGGACTGGAAGAAGAAAGCAATGAAATATGAAGCAGAAGTAGAGCATTTAGCATGTAGAGACTGGAGTTAACAGAAAGACGAGGCGTGGGTGCTGTAGCCACTTGCTCGTTGTGTTTTGGGCTGTTACAGGATATTGTGCAATGATTTTAGTGACTGCAGCGAGACCATTGGACGCCCATCTGTGACCAGTAATAGATGTCCCTCCCAGGCCACTGTAGGGTTTGACAGCAGTTAACTCCTCCCACTACTCAATCACTAAATTGATTTTAGCTGGCAGACAAGGTGTTGGCCTTCCCTTTGGTGCTGCTGCTTTTCCTCCTCGGTCCTTGGAGTGATAGATTGCCACGTGCCATGGTAATGTGTTGATTTTATCTGTTAGTATGTTTTATGAATGTGTGTGTTTGCTTCCCGCCTTTCTAGTAAACTTTAGGTCTTGTTCCCTGGCTACCCTAATCCAGTGTAGGGTATTGTGTTTCAGAAGAGGTAAAATGGCATATTTCTTTGTTCACACAAATTACGTTTCTTTTTTGGCAGAATGGTCATTTATTTAACTTGACTGCCACTGCTGTTTTCTTCCCATTGTGTTGTTTAATTCATTTTGTTTTGTTTGTTGTTTATCCAGTAATTCTAGTTTTGAGTTATTTCAGTATTGTTTTTTAATAAACGAGGTGGTGTCTGGAGTTTCTTTTGTCCTTATGTTCTAGCCCTCTGGAGCCTTGATTTCTTTCCTCCAAGACACTTTTAATAGACTATTGCAGCAGTTCTGTGTTTTTAACACGTTTCTTTGTCTTTTTCTCTGCATGAGTACTGCAGGACTGGTGACAGCGTGGCTCAGAGCTCAGAGCGGGCATTTTAACAGGACCCTCCATGACCTCCTTCGCACCCTGTCAGCTGAGCAGAAGCACAGATAGCCAGAGTACCTCCAACAGGCTTTGTTCAGCTACAACACCACACCCCACCAAACTACAGGTCAGTCCCCCTTCTTGTTGATGTTTGGCCGTGAACCCCAGCTACCCGTGGATTTCCTGTCAGGCCGTGTGGAAGAGCCAACCTTAGGTGAAGTCTGCAACTGGGTCCAGGAGCATCAGTCATGACTGCAGGTGGCAGTGGAGAATGTTCGGGAGAGGATAAAGAGGGCTGCCGCCCTGCAACAAGCCCTGACTCTGAAGAGCAGAACCTGTTGGTGGCAGTCAGGCGTGAATCTGGACCAGGAAATCCACCGCCTGTCAGCAGCACTCAGGCCCAGCTGAAGTGGACCCAGTGCTGCAAAATGGCAACTTTCTTTGTTCACACAAATTACATTTTTTGTCAAAATGGTGATTTATTTAACTTGTTTTCTTTCATTTATTATAGACAGACTGCCACTGCTGTTTTGTTCCCACTGTGTTGTTTAATTCATTTTGTTTTATCCAGTAATTATCCAGTATTTTTTAATTATTTCAGTATTATTTATCCTTTTAATATATTAGGTGGTCTCTTTAGTTTCTTTTCCCTTTTGTCATGTTCTAGCCCTCTGGGGCCTTGATTTCTTTCCCCCAAGACACTTTCAACAGACTATTGCAGCAGTCCTGTGTTTTTAATGCTTTTCTTATTTGTCTTTTTCTTTGCATGAGCACTGCTGGGCGGGTGACAGCGTGGCTGCCTGGATGGTGGAGGGATTGGTGTTCAGAGTCATGTGAGCGCCATACAAAGTGCACGAATGTTAGTGCCAGTTAGACCTTATATGCATGCATTTGTTTACAAAATCAGCATTTTTGGATGGCATTTCTGATTGTCATAAAGTTTCCAAAAGCAAACATTCCCCTAAGAGGAGAGGACATAGACGAGTCAGTGACTCAGAGGAGACAGACGTAATGTAGAGAGACCAGTAGGTAGCTTACACTTTTTGTGTACGCTTCAATAAACAGTTTTTGGTTTTGCAGTTGCCCTTTTTAGAGCAAAGACAGAAACAGGAGAAGGATTTGGTGAGGAGGGATATACTTGATGTGACATATGTTTGTATCATAACATCAGTTGTTTTTAATGGTGGTAAATCCCGGCATTGCACATACAATAGAAGAGCCTATACTTGAGATTTTCCACTGTACTGAAAGAATAAACTGAGACACAGACAGTTGCTCAGACTGTGCGTCCATGAAAGCCCAGTTCCTGGATCCTGAGATGGCATCGCCTCGTCCATCTCTTCTCCTGCCGTGAAATGCAGAGTTGAGTATCTCTCCTTTATTATTCTGTTTCCTGTCTGACAATGAGACTTTAATTTCACCAGATCACACATGCTGCATGCTGCAGAGCTTTCTTAATTGTGCAAATATACTTTGATGATATAATAATGTTCTGCTTTTGATTGGTTCTAGTGCCACCGATATAGGATTTTATTCTGAAATGTGACCTTTTTTCCTGACACACCATTGCACCATGGTTTGGGATGTGCACATGTAGGACAGAAGACCTGACAAAGCTCAAAGCTGAATTGTTGTTAACAGTTGACATGAATTTATATTTAACTTATATTCTCTAGAAGACGATAATTATCATTTCCATTTTGTTGTTTGATAATGTAAAAGATTTGGTTTTAGAATAAAGTCTGTTTAAATGTGATCAGTCCATTAATGACTTATTACGTATTTTGCATATTACAGTAGTGTCGTATTACAATACGTACGTTTTAAAAACACACCACTTTGAATCTTTATTAAAGTAGTAAAATATCTCAGTCTTATTTACATGTTATATCACTGCAATCACTATTGACAGCATGCACCATATTTGATATATTTGATATTTGATGCCAGTCACACTGCATCTTTCCCACTCCATGAACAATTCATCACTCATACAGGTGTTACAGTTGTAGGCACACATTATGATTTTTGATTATGATTATATTATGATCAGTGATTCCCAGCCTTTTGCCTAAAGGGAGCCCTTTTCTATCATTGAAGAACCCCTGACTAAGTGATATACACATTAAATTCAATGCATAACAACAACGAAACAGAACAACTGATAAAACTGTGCAATTAACCCAAATAGTCAATGCAATAACTGCAGGAAGTTTGTGTAAAATGAGCGATATGGATGAATTTGGATTATTTAATTATATGAATTCATTATTTCCTGTGAATATTGTATCAGAGATGAGTTTTCCTGTTATTTTTAGAGACTTTAAGAAAGAGAGAATCAAAGAAATGCAAATATATAGGCCAACTGTACATTTGTTTTAAAAAGTTGTCTTCCACCTCTGAAAATCCAGAAGGCCTTGTGACCCCTCATGAAGCTGTGGCGACCCCTAGTGGAGGTTGGGACCCTCAGATTGGGGAGCAGTGTTGGAGATGTCTATACCCACGTACAAATACTGCCATTGTCAGTGTTGGGTAGTAGTTGTGTTTACTGTCTATGGAATGATTCAGAGGAATCCTGTCCTTGTCGGTCTTTTCAACAACTAGCGGATGGAGAGCATCATCACAAACTCTGAGGAGGAGGAGAGAGGAGAATATAAGACAGTATCTGCATAATACACATTGCATAAAATGTGACAGATGATTAAGACCTACAATGTGAAACATACACTTCTGGTCAACAAGTCAAACATATATATGTGCCTGAACTTCTTATCGTCACCTTCAAAGTCGATGCTTCCATCTGCGTTGATGTCCAGCTCCGTTAAGATCTCCTCCAGTTCTCCTTTCTTCAGCTTCTCCCCGAGCATCGACTTCAGTGCCTCCTTCATCTCCTCCTGGGTGATCTTTCCATCTCCATCAAGGTCGAACTTCAGAAACAGAGAAAGTGATGGAGAGTGAGTAGACAACTGGAAGACCAGGTAATTTTACTTTGAAAATTGTTTTATTTCAGGTCACTGACCTGCACAAAGGCCGACTGCAGCTCTTTGAGTCCCAGCATGTGAGCGGTCTCTCCCATCATCCTGGGTCCCATCAGTTCGATGAAGTCCTCGAAATCCATCAAGCCGCCCACTGTGGAGGGAAGAGGTGCATATTTTATAGCCACTGTGTGCTTGTGTTCATTATATATATTTAAAGTGTATCTTAAAGGCTCACTTCTCATCTTGATCTGTTGTACTATCTCCAGCAGCTCCATCTCCGTGGGCATGTATCCCATGGTCCTCATGCATTCAGCCACGTCCTTGTAGTTCAGATATCCATCTTGATCGTAGTCAAACTCTTTGAAGGCCTCTTGCAGCTCTGTAAGAAAGGCCAGCGTTCACAGGCTTTAGGCTTTCGTATGTCACTTAAGATGGAACTAGTAACTGTTACTGTAATCTACTATAATGTGGACACGGAGCTGCGACACGTACCGTCCAACTCAGCCTGAGCTAATTCTCTCTCCTGCAGAAACAGTAATAAAACACATGTTGTACTTTGTCAGTCATGAGCGTGCATGTTAAGATTATGCATGTTAATGTTGGAAGCAGACATTATAAAAAGATGAAAGATGATATCATGTATGGCCATGTTTATAAATCAGTTTCCACATATGCATATGTGCAATGGAATTGGGTAAATATTTTCAAGCTGAATGAGCCAAGTGTTTAGCAGCACTCCTCATTCGAACCCTAATGAAGTGTGGCAGTAATCCCCAAAGAATGAGCCACTAATACTACAAACGCTCCAGGCTTAGTGACAGCAGCTCAAGAAAGATCAGGTACAAAACTGTAAGCACACGACCTGACATCCACCTCACCTCTGACTCCGATGTTTTAACGTCTGACATACTGGCAATGAGAATCCACTGCAGAGCTCTGAGCCTTTAGATCTTAATCGTATAAATTAGAGATTTTTAAGTAAAACTCGAGCCCATTTATTAAAAGATCAATGTGTCTTAAATTGTCAGTGAGGTGAGCTGAAACAAAATTAGGGAAAGCACAAATGTATTGAATAAAATGTGTCTAAATATGGCAGGAATGGGAAAATTTGGTGTTGAATATAAAATGCTAAACTGTTTCAACAGTGTCTTGCAGTATAGGTCAAAGGTCACAGCAGTGGTCACGCACCATAACAGCCGAGAAGATGGTCTCATCTAGTTCAGCTACACATATGTCAGTCACAATATGTGGGTGTCAGCTACATACCGCCCCAAAAACACTGTTGAGCACAGAGTTGTAGACTTTGTTCTTGTTCTCAGTGGTTTTCTTGGACTTCTTTGATGCTTTCTTTGGTGTTTCTGAGACTGAACCTGATGGCGAAGCATCTTTGCTACTACAAGGAAAAATCAAACAATGAATAGCAACAGAGCAAATGCATACAATTAAGATATGAAGACACCTTGCTTATACAGCGAAAACACTCAGTACATATCGCTACAGACAAGAGAGACACTGAACATGTTTTCCTTGGTTATATATTTTTATGGCAGGTCAACTAAAGAGCACATTGTGAAAGATGGCAGCATCTCCACAGAAACTGGATTATTGTCTGTCACACTCACAAACTGCACATGTGCTGTTAGAGTCGTACATCTACACTCACCCATCTGTTGTAGCTGATTCCACTGAAGCTGTTGAGGGCTTCCTGTCTTCTGCTTCGGACATGCTGTGAATAAACAGAGGCATAGACCTACACTGTGTATCCGACGACAACATTCACACCCCAACAAAAAATCTGCATGTTAGTTACTGTATATATTTTCAGAAATGCTTTATGGGACGCAATAACAAAAGTTGCAAGAGGATCAAAATCATGTTTACCAAAAGATTTTAATGTTTGGTTTCACTGACAATCTTTGACCTCTAACATCTTAAATATAAATCCGGTGACTTCACAGCAGTTTGCTTACCTTAATTCCCTCTCATAAGAGGTGAGAAAAGAAAACAAGAAGAAGCCGAGCTCCTCTCGTCCTCCTCGAGCGGTGCTCCTCTTGCGTTGTGGATGGCCGAACACTATCCTGTCCGTTCTGTTCCTCCGTTTCCTCCTGATCTCCTCCAGTCACAGAGGCTTAACAGGTAATTACCTGGCTAAACATGCAGCCAACGATTAGAAAGCAGAACACGGAGCTGCAGTGTGGCTGATGTGTCCTTCAGGAGGTCACTTTCCTCCTGAACCCCAGCTTTAAATGTCTTTATTCGAAGACTCTTGCAACTGAAATTAACCTCCAGTGTTGTTATAAAGTGTTCACATTGGTCCTTTAGCCTCGCTGTTGACATCGTTATTCAGATCGTGTTGGGAGAATCATTGTGAGGACTACAAAACTCATATGGGAACATTGTCAGACTGTATATAATATAATTTCATGCCAGTACATGCCTTTCATCTGTGATGTAAAAACTGAATGTTAAATATATATCCTGACGAAAACATAAAGGTACCACAGCAGGTTTATTGTTGACAATAGTCATATTATTGTTTACTGGCTCATCATCTCCACCTCTATCATTTATACTGGCTGCATATATTCAGAAGTGATTTTAAAATTTTAATGATCACTAAACTGCCCCAAATTACATCAAGGACTTATTGACCCCATCGCTTAGATGAGTGAATGCAGCTCTGCTGGTTGTTCCCAGATCTCAAGGGTGAGCGGGTTTTATTTAAAACCCCCGACCGTGGAACGCTCTACCTGAAATCAGACGCTTCATTACCATCTTTTAAACCCCTTCTTAAAACTATTTATGGGAAAGTGTTTCTCAATGTTTAATATGATAAAGCTTTTATCATCCCTTTCTGGCCATTTTATTCTACTTGTAAAATGTATTTTTACCCATAGATGCTTCTTGTTTTATGATCCCTTTGTTGTTTAATTATTATTATTATTGTTGTTGTTGTTGCCTAACAAACTATGACTAACTAGTGTAGGCTGCTACCATATCTATCTTATCTAGGGTGAGAAATTTAGCAACAAGCAGGTTTATGGCTGCCTGTTGACTTATATTATTTATTTTATTATTATATTTTATTATATTTTCTGGTCTGTTACACAAAGTTTAACGCCATTATTTCCTTAAAAGAATGTCTAACAAGCATTAATTATTGTTAATAAATCGGTGAATTGGCTTTTTTATATGCACTCATAGCCATGATATTTCTTAATTAACAATATTTTTAAAAAGATAAAAAGCACTTCCTAAAACTATTTTTTTTTTTTTTGTGTACGTGTATTTCCGTCATTATACTAAAGCCGTTTCCTCTCCTCCAACATCCACCGCACACGTGCCAGTCAGTGCTCATTAAGGACTTTTTAGCTGGTTCTTCCGCTCGTCGCTTATTGTGCTCGACCCGGTTGGTGTTAGCTGCTTGTATTGATCCTTTATTAGTTGTGTCGTGTATTTATTAAGACATGTGGAGTACGTGGTGTGCCGGCAGGAAGGACATCCGGGACCTTTAGGCTCCATGGCGGCCGTTTTTGGATCAGGGATATACTGTATACAGTGTATGAGCACTTTATTTCAGCTATCTAATGTATTTGTTCTTGCTGTTAGCTATATGCAGGGAAGCATACTGCATATATGCCAATTTATTAATAATAATTTATTATCTACAGATAGCTAATAGTAATGCAGTCTAAATAATGCAGTCCTGCATGAAATCCTTCTCTAATGAAGGTCATCAGGTTAAGTTTTTGTGGTTGTTGATTCAGTTGCATTAATCATTGTAGAGGCTGCAGTTTGTGACGCTGTTGGAACTGTTTTTTATTTCTATTTGCACAAACAACCAGAGGTGTTGACAGTCCAGACCATCAGGTGGCAGCAGGACCATCAGCCACCAGCAGGAAACAAAGAAACAGGAGGAGGTCTCAGTGTGGCCGTGGAGGGGTTTTTGTTTTCAGCTATTTTGAACTTGCTGTTGGGCTGTTACTCGTTTGTTGGAGGTAGAATAGATGCAGCCAGTGATTTTTAGGTGAGATTTTGATATGCCACATTTCCTCCAGTAGAGTATAAATAATCTTTGTCATCCATTGTACGAGTGTTTCTTCTGTATTTTATTTCTGTATCTTATCACCCCTGTTCAAGTGTCTGATGTTGCTGATATCTACTGTATATAGACCATCGCTCCATCAGCGAGCATGACAGACTCGTACTTACCTGGCCGGGGAGACACAGTGGATAGAAAAAGCCATACTATACTATGACTTTTTTCAATATACTATACAGTGACTTTTTGCAACATATACTATAAATTTTATCGAAATGCTATACTATGACTTTTTTCGACATGCTATACTGTGACTTTTTTCGACATATACTATAAATTTTATTTCGACATGCTATACTATGACTTTTTTCGACATGCTATACTATGACTTTTTTCAACATACTATACTATGACTTTTATCGACGCACTCTCTTCTTGCTATACTATGACTTTCTTCGACATGCTATACTATGACTTTTTTCGACATGCTATACTATGACTTTTTTCGACATGCTATACTATGACTTTTTTCCACATGCTATGTCTTTTTTCCACATGCTATACTGTGACTTTTTTCAACTATGTTTACTGACTTTTTTTCGAGATACTTTACTATGACTTTTATCGACACACTATACTATGACTTTTTTCGACATGCTATTCTATGACTTTTTTCTGCATACTATGCTATGACTTTTATGGACACACTATACTATGACTTTTCTCGACATACTATACTATGACTTTTATTGACACACTATACTATGACTTTTTTCGACATGCTATACTATGACTTTTTTTCTACATACTACATTATGACTTTTATCGCTGACTACTATACTATGACTATGACTTTTTTCGACATGCTATACTATGACTTTTTTCGACATACTATACTATGACTTTTTTTTCGGCACATTATACAATGACTTTTTTTCGACATGCTGTGCTATGATCTTTTTTTTTCAACTATGTTTACTTGCTTTTTTCGACATATTATTCTATAACTTTTTTTTCGACATGCTATACTATGAGTTTTTCGACATGCTGTACTATGACTTTTTTCGACATACTATACTATGAATTTTTTCGACATACTATACTATGACTGTTTTTCCGCACATTATACTATGACTTTTTCGACATGCTTTACTATGATCTTTTTTCAACTGTGTTTACTGACTTTTTTTCGAGATACTTTACTATGACTTTTATCGACACACTATACTATGACTTTTTTTCGACATACTATACTATGACTTTTATTGACACACTATACTATTGACTTTTATCGACGCACTATACTATGACTTTTTCCGACATGCTATTCTATGACTTTTTTCTGCATACTATGCTATGACTTTTATGGATACACTATACTATGACTTTTTTCGACATGCCATACTATGCTACTTTTTTCTACATACTATACTATGACTTTCATTGAAGTACTATACTATGACTTTTTTCGACATGCCATACTATGACTTTTTTTCTACATACTACATTATGACTTTTATCGACATACTATACTGTGACTTTTTTTTCGGCACATTATACAATGACTTTTTTTCGACATGCTGTGCTATGATCTTTTTTCAACTATGTTTACTTGCTTTTTTCGACATATTATTCTATAACTTTTTTCGACATGCTATACTATGAGTTTTTCGACATGCTGTACTATGACTTTTTTTCGACATACTATACTATGAATTTTTTCGACATACTATACTATGACTGTTTTTCCGCACATTATACTATGACTTTTTCGACATGCTTTACTATGATCTTTTTTCAACTGTGTTTACTGACTTTTTTTCGAGATACTTTACTATGACTTTTATCGACACACTATACTATGACTTTTTTCGACATACTATACTATGACTTTTATTGACACACTATACTATTGACTTTTATCGACGCACTATACTATGACTTTTTTCGACATACTATTCTATGACTTTTTTCTGCATATTATGCTATGACTTTTATGGATACACTATACTATGACTTTTTTCGACATGCCATACTATGACTTTTTTTCTACATACTATTTTATGACTTAACGGCATACTATGCTATGACTTTTTTGGACATGCTATACTATGACTTTCATTGAAGTACTATACTATGACTTTTTTGGACATGCCATACTATGACTCTTTTTCTACATACTATGCTATGACTTATCGACATACTATGCTATGACTTTTTTGGACATGCTATACTATGACTTTCATTGAAGTACTATACTATGACTTTTTTCGACATGCCATACTATGACTTTTTTTTTCTACATACGACGGTATGACTTGTATCGACATACTATGCTATGACTTTTTTCGACATGCTATACTATGACTTTCATTGAAGTACTATACTATGACTTTTTTCGACATGCTATTCTATGACTTTTTTCCCACATGCTATACTATGACTTTTTTTCCGCATGCTATACTATGACTTTTTTCGACATGCTATACTATGCCTTTTTTTCGACATACTATAGCATGACTTTTTTCGACAAGCTATACTCTGACTTTCTTTCTGCATACTATGCTATGACTTTTATAGCCATACAATGCTATGACTTTATTCGACATGCTATACCATGATCTTTTTTTCAACTATGTTTACTGGCTTTTTTTTTCTATATGCTATACTATGACTTTTTTGGACATGCTATAGGATAACTTAACTTTTTTCGACTTATCGACGTACTATACAATGACTTTTTTCGACAAGCTATACTTGACTTTTTTCTGCATACTATGCTATGACTTTTTCGACATACTATACTATGACTTTTTTCGGCACATTATACTATGACTTTTTTTCGACATGCTGCACTATGATCTTTTTTCAACTATGTTTACTTGCTTTTTTCGACATATTATTCTCTAACTTTTTTCGACATGCTATACTATGAGTTTTTCGACATGCTGTACTATGACTTTTTTTGATATACAATACTATGACTGTTTTTCCGCACATTATACTATGACTTTTTTGGACATGCTTTACTATGATCTTTTTTCAACTGTGTTTACTGACTTTTTTTCGAGATACTTTACTATGACTTTTATCGACACACTATACTATGACTTTTTTCGACATATTATTCTATGACTTTTTTCTGCATACTATGCTATGACTTTTATCGACACACTATACTATGACTTTTTTCGACATACTATACTATGACTTTTATTGACACACTATACTATGACTTTTTTCGACATGCTATACTATGACTTTTTTTCTACATACTACATTATGACTTTTATCGACATACTATGCTATGACTTTTATCGACATACTATACTATGACTTTTTTCGACATGCTATACTATGACTTTTTCGACATACTATACTATGACTTTTTTTTCGGCACATTATACAATGACTTTTTTTCGACATGCTGTGCTATGATCTTTTTTCAACTATGTTTACTTGCTTTTTTTGACATATTATTCTATAACTTTTTTCGACATGCTATACTATGAGTTTTTCGACATGCTGTACTATGACTTTTTTCGACATACTATACTATGAATTTTTTCGATATACTATACTATGACTGTTTTTCCGCACATTATACTATGACTTTTTCGACATGCTTTACTATGATCTTTTTTCAACTGTGTTTACTGACTTTTTTTCAAGATGATTTACTATGACTTTTATCGACACACTATACTATGACTTTTTTCGACATGCTATTCTATGACTTTTTTCTGCATACTATGCTATGACTTTTATGGACACACTATACTATGACTTTTTTCGACATACTATACTATGACTTTTATTGACACACTATACTATGACTTTTTTTCGACATGCTATACTATGACTTTTTTTTCTACATACTACATTATGACTTTTATCGACATACTATGCTATGACTTTTATCGACATGCTATACTATGACTTTTTTCGACATGCTATACTATGACTTTTTCGACATACTATACTATGACTTTTTTTCGGCACATTATACAATGACTTTTTTTTCGACATGCTGTGCTATGATCTTTTTTCAACTATGTTTACTTCCTTTTTTCGACATATTATTCTATAACTTTTTTCGACATGCTATACTATGAGTTTTTCGACATGCTGTACTATGACTTTTATCGACACACTATACTATGACTTTTTTTTCGACATACTATACTATGACTCTTATTGACACACTATACTATTGACTTTTATCGATGCACTATACTATGACTTTTTTCGACATACTATTCTATGACTTTTTTCTGCATACTATGCTATGACTTTTATGGATACACTATACTATGACTTTTTTCGACATGCCATACTATGACTTTTTTTTCTACATACTATGCTATGACTTATCGACATACTATGCTATGACTTTTTTGGACATGCTATACTATGACTTTCATTGAAGTACTATACTATGACTTTTTTCGACATGCCATACTATGACTTTTTTTTCTACATACTATGCTATGACTTATCGACATACTATGCTATGACTTTTTTGGACATGCTATACTATGACTTTCATTGAAGTACTATACTATGACTTTTTTCGACATGCCATACTATGACTTTTTTTCTACATACTACGCTATGACTTTTATCGACATACTATGCTATGACTTTTTTGGACATGCTATACTATGACTTTCATTGAAGTACTATACTATGACTTTTTTCGACATGCTATTCTATGACTTTTTCCCCCACATGCTATACTATGACTTTTTTTTCGCATGCTATACTATGACTTTTTTCCCCACATGCTATACTATGACTTTTTTTTTCCGCATGCTATACTATGACTTTTTTCGACATGCTATACTATGCCTTTTTTTCGACATACTATAGTATGACTTTTTTCGACAAGCTATACTCTGACTTTCTTTCTGCATACTATGCTATGACTTTTATAGCCATACAATGCTATGACTTTATTCGACATGCTATACCATGATCTTTTTTTCAACTATGTTTACTGGCTTTTTTTTTCGATATGCTATACTATGACATTTTTGGACATGCTATAGGATAACTTAACTTTTTTAGACTTATCGACGTACTATACAATGACTGTTTTCGACAAGCTATACTTGACTTTTTTTCTGCATACTATGCTATGACTTTTTTCGACATGCTATACTATGACTTTTTCGACATACTATACTATGACTTTTTTTCGGCACATTATACTATGACTTTTTTTCGACATGCTGTACTATGACTTTTTTACACATGCTATGACTTTTTTCCACATGCTATACTGTGACTTTTTTCGTCATGCTATGACTTTTTTCAACATACTATACGATGACTTTTATCGACGCACTATACTATGACTTTTTTCCACATGCTATACCATGATCTTTTTTTTCAACTATGTTTACTGGCTTTTTTTTCGATATGCTATACTATGACTTTTTTGGACATGCTATAGGATAACTTAACTTTTTTCGACTTATCAACGTACTATACAATGACTTTTTTCGACAAGCTATACTTGACTTTTTTCTGCATACTATGCTATGACTTTTTTCGACATGCTTTACTATGACTTTTTCGACATACTATACTATGACTTTTTTTTCGGCACATTATACTATGACTTTTTTTCGACATGCTGTACTATGATCTTTTTTCAACTATGTTTACTTGCTTTTTTCGACATATTATTCTATAACTTTTTTCGACATACTATACTATGAGTTTTTCGACATGCTGTACTATGACTCTTTTCGATATACTATACTATGACCGTTTTTCCGCACATTATACTATGACTTTTTCGACATGCTTTACTATGATCTTTTTTCAACTAAGTTTACTGACTTTTTTTCGAGATACTTTACTATGACTTTTATCGACACACTATACTATGACTTTTTTCGACATGCTGTTCTATGACTTTTTTCTGCATACTATGCTATGACTTTTATGGACACACTATACTATGACTTTTTTCGACATACTATACTATGACTTTTATTGACACACTATACTATGACTTTTTTCGACAAGCTATACTTGACTTTTTTCTGCATACTATGCTATGACTTTTTTCGACATGCTATACTATGACTTTTTTCGACATACTATACTCTGACTTTTTTTCGGCACATTATACTATGACTTTTTTTTTCGACATGCTGTACTATGATCTTTTTTCAACTATGTTTACTTGCTTTTTTCGACATATTATTCTATAACTTTTTTCGACATACTATACTATGAGTTTTTCGACATGCTGTACTATGACTCTTTTCGATATACTATACTATGACCGTTTTTCCGCACATTATACTATGACTTTTTCGACATGCTTTACTATGATCTTTTTTCAACTAAGTTTACTGACTTTTTTTCGAGATACTTTACTATGACTTTTATCGACACACTATACTATGACTTTTTTCGACATGCTGTTCTATGACTTTTTTCTGCATACTATGCTATGACTTTTTATGGACACACTATACTATGACTTTTTTCGACATACTATACTATGACTTTTATTGACACACTATACTATGACTTTTTTCGACAAGCTATACTTGACTTTTTTCTGCATACTATGCTATGACTTTTTTCGACATGCTATACTATGACTTTTTCGACATACTATACTCTGACTTTTTTTCGGCACATTATACTATGACTTTTTCGACAGGCTGTACTATGACTTTTTTCCACATGCTATGACTTTTTTCCACATGCTATACTGTGACTTTTTTCGTCATGCTATGACTTTTTTCAACATACTATACGATGACTTTTATCGACGCACTATACTATGACTTTTTTCCACATGCTATACCATGATCTTTTTTTTCAACTATGTTTACTGGCTTTTTTTTCGATATGCTATACTATGACTTTTTTGGACATGCTATACTATGACTTTCATTGAAGTACTATACTATGACTTTTTTCGACATGCCATACTGTGACTTTTTTTTCTACATACTATGCTATGACTTATCGACATACTATGCTATGACTTTTTTGGACATGCTATACTATGACTTTCATTGAAGTACTATACTATGACTTTTTTCGACATGCCATACTATGACTTTTTTTCTACATACTACGCTATGACTTTTATCGACATACTATGCTATGACTTTTTTGGACATGCTATACTATGACTTTTTTCGACATGCTATACTATGCCTTTTTTTCGACATACTATAGTATGACTTTTTTCGACAAGCTATACTCTGACTTTCTTTCTGCATACTATGCTATGACTTTTATAGCCATACAATGCTATGACTTTTTTCGACATGCTATACCATGATCTTTTTTTCAACTATGTTTACTGGCTTTTTTTTCTATATGCTATACTATGACTTTTTTGGACATGCTATTGGATAACTTTTTTCGACTTATCGACGTACTATACAATGACTTTTTTCGACAAGCTATACTTGAGTTTTTTTCTGCATACTATGCTATGACTTTTTTCGACATGCTATACTATGACTTTTTTGACATACTATATTATGACTTTTTTCGGCACATTATACTATGACTGGGCTGCACGGTGGTGTAGTGGTTAGCGCTGTCGCCTCACAGCAAGAGGGTCGCAGGTTCGATTCCAGCTTGCGGCTCTTCTGTGTGGAGTTTGCATGTTCTCCCCGTGTAAGCGTGGGTTTTCTCCGGGTACTCCGGCTTCCTCCCACCATCCAAAGACATGCTGTTTAGGTTAATTGATGACTCTAAATTGCCCGTAGGTGTGAATGTGAGTGTGAATGGTTGTCTGTCTATATGTTGTCTGTCTCTATGTGCCCTGCGATGGACTGGCAACCTGTCCAGGGTGTACCCCGCCTTCGCCCTATGCCAGCTGGGATCGGCTCCAGCCTCCCCGCGACCCCTAACGGGATAAGCGGTTGACGATGGATGGATGGATGGATATACTATGACTTTTTTTCGACATGCTGTACTATGATCTTTTTTCAACTATGTTTACTTGCTTTTTTCGACATATTATTCTCTAACTTTTTTCGACATGCTATACTATGAGTTTTTCGACATGCTGTACTATGACTTTTTTCGATATACTATACTATGACCGTTTTTCCGCACATTATACTATGACTTTTTTTCAACATGCTATACTGTGACTTTTTTCGTCATGCTATGACTTTTTTCAACATACTATACGATGACTTTTATCGACGCACTATACTATGACTTTTTTGGACATGCTATAGGATAACTTAACTTTTTTCGACTTATCGACGTACTATACAATGACTTTTTTTTCGACAAGCTATACTTGACTTTTTTTCTGCATACTATGCTATGACTTTTTTCGACATGCTATACTATGACTTTTTCGACATACTATACTATGACTTTTTTTCTACATACTACATTATGACTTTTATCGACATACTATGCTATGACTTTTATCGACATGCTATACTATGACTTTTATCGACATACTATACTATGACTTTTTTTCGGCACATTATACAATGCTATTGCTAATGCTAATGCTATATTGCTATTATACATGCTGTACTATGATCTTTTTTCAACTATGTTTACTTGCTTTTTTTGACATATTATTCTATAACTGTTTTCGACATGCTGTACTATGAGTTTTTCGACATGCTGTACTATGACTTTTTTCGACATACTATACTATGAATTTTTTCGATATACTATACTATGACTGTTTTTCCGCACATTATACTATGACTTTTTCGACATGCTTTACTATGATCTTTTTTCAACTGTGTTTACTGACTTTTTTCGAGATGATTTACGATGACTTTTATCGACACACTATACTATGACTTTTTTCGACATGCTATTCTATGACTTTTATTGACACACTATACTATGACTTTTTTCGACATGCTATACTATGACTTTTATTGACACACTATACAATGACTTTTTTCGACATGCTATACTATGACTTTTTTTCTACATACTACATTATGACTTTTATCGACATGCTATGCTATGACTTTTATCGACACACTATACTATGACTTTTTTCGACATACTATGCTATGACTTTTATCGACATACTATACTATGACTTTTTTCGACATGCTATACTATGACTTTTTTCGACATACTACATTATCACTTTTATCGACATACTATGCTATGACTTTTATCGACATATTATACTGTGACTTTTTTCGACATGCTATACTATGACTTTTTCGACATACTATACTATGACTTTTTTTCGGCACATTATACAATGACTTTTTTTCGACATGCTGTGCTATGATCTTTTTTCAACTATGTTTACTTGCTTTTTTCGACATATTATTCTATAACTTTTTTCGACATGCTATACTATGAGTTTTTCGACATGCTGTACTATGACTTTTTTCGACATACTATACTATGAATTTTTTCGTTTTCTTTTTCGATATACTATACTATGACTGTTTTTCCGCACATTATACTTTGACTTTTTCGACATGCTTTACTATGATCTTTTTTCAACTGTGTTTACTGACTTTTTTTTGAGATACTTTACTATGACTTTTATCGACACACTATACTATGACTTTTTTTCGACATACTATACTATGACTTTTATTGACACACTATACTATTGACTTTTATCGACGCACTATACTATGACTTTTTTCAACATGCTATTCTATGACTTTTTTCTGCATACTATGCTATGACTTTTATGGATACACTATACTATGACTTTTTTCGACATGCCATACTATGACTTTTTTTCTAAATACTATGCTATGACTTATCGACATACTATGCTATGACTTTTTTGGACAATGACTTTCATTGAAGTACTATACTATGACTTTTTTCGACATGCCATACTATGACTTTTTTTCTACATACTACGCTATGACTTTTATCGACATACTATGCTATGACTTTTTTGGACATGCTATACTATGACTTTCATTGAAGTACTATACTATGACTTTTTTCGACATGCTATTCTATGACTTTTTTCCCCACATGCTATACTATGACTTTTTTTTCCGCATGCTATACTATGACTTTCATCGAAGTAATATAGTATGACTTTTTTCGACAAGCTATACTCTGACTTTCTTTCTGCATACTATGCTATGACTTTTATAGCCATACAATGCAATGACTTTATTCGACATGCTATACTATGATCTTTTTTCAACTATGTTTACTGGCTATTTTTTTGACGTATTATACTATGACTTTTTTAGACATGCTATACTATGACTTTTTTCGACATGCTATACTGTACCGTGTATAAGTTAACAACAGAGTGAAAAAATTTAATTTCCCCTCGTGGGACTAATAAAGGACTATCTTCTACTATGATCTTTTTTCAAATATGTTTACTGGCTTTTTTTCGACATACTATGACTTTTTTCGACATGCTATACTATGAATTTTTTCGAGATGCGATACTATTACTTTTTTCGACATGCTATACTTACTTTTTTGACATGCTATACTATGAATGTTTTTCGACATGCTATACTATGACGTTTTTTCTGCATACTATCCTGACTTTTATTGACACACTATACTATTGACTTTTATCGACGTACTATACTATGACTTTTTTCTACATACTATGCTATGACTTATCGACATACTATGCTATGACTTTTTTGGACATGCTATACTATGACTTTCATTGAAGTACTATACTATGACTTTTTTCGACATGCCATACTATGACTTTTTTTCTACATACTATGCTATAACTTATCGACATACTATGCTATGACTTTTTTGGACATGCTATACTATGACTTTCATTGAAGTACTATACTATGACTTTTTCGACATGCCATACTATGACTTTTTTTCTACATACTACGCTATGACTTTTATCGACATACTATGCTATGACTTTTTTGGACATGCTATACTATGACTTTCATTGAAGTACTATACTATGACTTTTTTCAACATGCTATTCTATGACTTTTTTCCCCACATGCTATACTATGACTTTTTTTTTTTCCGCATGCTATACTATGACTTTTTTCGACATGCTATACTATGACTTTTTTTTCCGCATGCTATACTATGACTTTTTTCGACATGCTATACTATGCCTTTTTTTTCGACATACTATAGTATGACTTTTTTCGACATGCTTTACTCTGACTTTTATCGACATACTATACTATGACTTTTTTCGACATGCTATACTATGACTTTTTCGACATACTATACTATGACTTTTTTCGGCACATTATACTATGACTTTTTTTCGACATGCTGTACTATGATCTTTTTTCAACTATATTTACTTGCTTTTTTCGACATATTATTCTCTAACTTTTTTCGAAATGCTATACTATGAGTTTTTCGACATGCTGTACTATGACTTTTTTCGATATACTATACTATGACTGTTTTTCCGCACATTATACTATGACTTTTTTGACATGCTTTATTATGATCTTTTTTCAACTATGTTTACTGACTTTTTTCGAGATACTGTACTATGACTTTTATCGACACACTATACTATGACTTTTTTCGACATGCTATTCTATGACTTTTTTCTGCATACTATGCTATGACTTTTATTGACACACTATACTATGACTTTTTTCGACATACTATACTATGACTTTTATTGACACACTATACTATGACTTTTTTCGACATACTATACTATGACTTTTATTAACACACTATACTATGACTTTTTTCGACATGCTATACTATGACTTTTTTTTCTACATACTACATTATCACTTTTATCGACATACTATGCTATGACTTTTATCGACATACTATACTGTGACTTTTTTCGACATGCTATACTATGACTTTTTCGACATACTATACTATGACTTTTTTTCGGCACATTATACAATGACTTTTTTTTCGACATGCTGTGCTATGATCTTTTTTCAACTATGTTTACTTGCTTTTTTCGACATATTATTCTATAACTTTTTTCGACATGCTATACTATGAATTTTTTCGATATACTATACTATGACTGTTTTTCCGCACATTATACTATGACTTTTTCGACATGCTTTACTATGATCTTTTTTCAACCGTGTTTACTGACTTTTTTTCGAGATACTTTACTATGACTTTTATCGACACACTACACTATGACTTTTTTCGACATACTATACTATGACTTTTATTGACACACTATACTATTGACTTTTATCGACGCACTATACTATGACTTTTTTCAACATGCTATTCTATGACTTTTTTCTGCATAGTATGCTATGACTTTTATGGATACACTATACTATGACTTTTTTCGACATGCCATACTATGACTTTTTTTCTAAATACTATGCTATGACTTATCGACATACTATGCTATGACTTTTTTGGACAATGACTTTCATTGAAGTACTATACTATGACTTTTTTTTCGACATGCCATACCATGACTTTTTTTTCTACATACTACGCTATGACTTTTATCGACATACTATGCTATGACTTTTTTGGACATGCTATACTATGACTTTCATTGAAGTACTATACTATGACTTTTTTCGACATGCTATTCTATGACTTTTTTCCCCACATGCTATACTATGACTTTTTTTCCGCATGCTATACTATGACTTTCATCGAAGTAATATAGTATGACTTTTTTCGACAAGCTATACTCTGACTTTCTTTCTGCATACTATGCTATGACTTTTATAGCCATACAATGCAATGACTTTATTCGATATGCTATACTATGATCTTTTTTCAACTATGTTTACTGGCTATTTTTTTGACGTATTATACTATGACTTTTTTAGACATGCTATACTATGACTTTTTTCGACATGCTATACTGTACCGTGTATAAGTTAACAACAGAGTGAAAAAATTTAATTTCCCCTCGTGGGACTAATAAAGGACTATCTTCTACTATGATCTTTTTTCAAATATGTTTACTGGCTTTTTTTAGACATACTATGACTTTTTTCGACATGCTATACTATGAATTTTTTTCGAGATGCGATACTATTACTTTTTTCGACATGCTATACTTACTTTTTTGACATGCTATACTATGAATGTTTTTCGACATGCTATACTATGACGTTTTTTCTGCATACTATCCTGACTTTTATTGACACACTATACTATTGACTTTTATCGACGTACTATACTATGACTTTTTTCGACAAGCTATGCTATGACTTTTTTCTGCATATTATGCTATAACTTTTTTCGACATACTATACTATGACTTTTTTTCTGCATACTATGCTCTGACTTTTATTTACATACTATACTATGACTTTTTTCGATATACTATGCTATGACCTTTTTTCCGCACATTATACTATGACTTTTTTCGACATGCTGTACTATGATCTTTTTTCAACTATGTTTACTTGCTTTTTTCGACATATTATTCTATAACTTTTTTCGACATGCTAGACTATGACTTTTTCGACATGCTGTACTATGATTTTTTTCGATATACTGTACTAAGACTTTTTTCGATATACTTTACTATGACCTTTTTTCCACACATTATGACTTTTATCGACACACTATACTATGATTTTTTTCTGCATCCTATGCTTTGACCTTTATCGACGTGCTATACTAAGACTTTTTTTCGACAAGCTATACTATGACTTTTTTCTGCATAATATGCTGACTTTTTTCGAATACTATACTCTGACTTTTTTCGATATACTATACTATGACTTTCATCGACGTACTATACTATGACTTTTTTCAACAAGCTATACTCTGACTTTTTTTCTGCATGCTATGCTATGACTTTTATAGACATACAATGCTCTGACTTTTTTCGACATGCTATACTATGACTTTTTTTTCGACATACTATACTATGACTTTTTTCGACATGCTATACTATGATCTTTTTTCAACTATGTTTACTGGCTATTTTTCGACGTACTATACTATGACTTTTTTCAACATGTTATACTATGATTTTTTTTCATCTATGTTTACTGATTTTTTTTTCGACATACTACACTATGAATTTTTTGCATACTATGCTATGACTTTTATCGACATACTCTGCTATGATTTTTTTCGACATGCTATACTATGAACTTTTTTTCAGCTATGTTTACTGGCTTTTTTTCAACATACTATACTGTGACTTTTTTCGACATACTATACTATGACTTTTATCGACGCACTATACTATGATTTTTTTCGACATACTATACTATGACTTTTTTCGACATGCTATACTATGATCTTTTTTCAACTATATTTACTGGCTTTTTTCCGACATACTATACTAGGATTTTTTTCGACTTGCTATAGTATGATCTTTTGTCAACTATGTTTACTGGCTTTTTTTCGACATACTATACTTTGACTTTTTTCGACATACTACACTATGATCTTTTTTCAACTATGTTTACTGGCTTTTTTTCGACATACTATTCTATGACTTTTTTCCACATGCTATACTATGACTTTTTTCGACATGCTATACTATGACTTTTTTCCGCATACTATGCTATGACTTTTTTCGACATGCTATACTATGACTTTTTTTGACATGCTATACTATGACTTTTTTCGTAATACTATGCTATGACTTTTTTCAACATGCTATACTATGACTTTTTTTCGAAATACTATACTATGACTTTTTTCAACATGCTCTACTATGATCTTTTTTCAACTATGTTTACTGGCTTTTTTTCGACATACTATACTATGACTTTTTCGACATGCTATACTATTTTTTTGACATACTATTCTATGACTTTTTTCCACATGCTATACAATAAGTTTTTTTCGAGATGCTATACTATAACTTTTTTCCGCATACTATTCTATGACTTTTTTCGACATACTATAATATGACTTATTTTCCGCATGCTATACTATGACTTTTTTCGACATGCTATACTATGACTTTTTTCGACATACTTTACTATGACTTTTTCGCCATACTATAATATAACTTTTTTTCCGCATGCTATACTATGAGTTTTTTGGACATGCTATACTGACTTTTTTTGAACTGCTATACTATGACTTTTTTCGACATGCTATACTATGACTTTTTTCGAGATGCTATACTATTACTATTTTCGACATGTTATCCTATGACTTTTTTCAACATGCTATACTATGACTTTTATCGACATACTGTACTGTGACTTTTTTCGACATACTATACTATGACTTTTATTGACACACTATACTATGAATTTTTTCGACATGCTATTCTATGACTTATCGACTTACTACACTATGTCCTTTTTTGACATGCTATACTGTGACTTTTTTCCACATGCTATACTGTGACTTTTTTCAACTATGTTTACTGGCTTTTTTTCGACATACTATACTATGACTTTTTTCGCCATACTATAAAATAACTTTTTTTACGCATGCTATACTATGAGTTTTTTGGACATGCTATACTATGACTTTTTTCGACATATTATACTATGACTTTTTCTGACATGCTATTCTATGCCAGTCTATACCATTTCAATGGCGGTCGGAAATTTTTAATGGCCGTCGGATCCTGTGCATGGCGGTTGGACGCTTTCTATGGTAGTCGTATCAAGTGGATGGCGGTGGGACTGTGTCAATAGCGGTCAGATCTTTCTGTGGTGGTCGGACCCCTTCTATGGCGGTTGGACACTTTCTATGGCGGTCGGACACTTTCTATGGCGGTCTGACCCTGTGCAGTGGGTTTCGCTTTCGATGGCGGTCGGACCGTTTCAATGGCAGTCGAAACTTTTCAATGGCGGTCAGACCCTGTGCATGGCGGTCGGACGCTTTTTAAGGCGGTAGGACCGTTTCAATGGTGGTCGGACGCTTTCTATGGCGGTCGGACGGTTTGCACGGTGGTCTGACCGTTTCAATGGTGATTGGAAGCTTTCTATGGCGGTCGGACACTTTCTATGGTGGTCGGATCCTGTGCATGGCGGTCAGACGGTTTCCATGGCGGTCGGACGGTTTCCATGGCGGTCAGACCGTGTCAATGGCGGTCGGACCCTGTGCGTGGCGGTCGGACGCTATCTATGGCGGTCGGACCCTGTGCACGGTGGTCAGACGCTTTCTATGGCGGTCAGACCGTTTCAATGGCGGTCGGACGCTTTCTATGGTGGTCGGACCCTGTGCTTGGCGGTCGGACGCTTTCTATGGCGGTCGGACCCTGTGCACGGTGGTCAGACGCTTTCTATGGCGGTCAGACCGTTTCAATGGCGGTCGGACGCTTTCTATGGTGGTCGGATCCTGTGCATGGCGGTCGGACGGTTTCTATGGCGGTCGGACTTTTTCAATGGCAGTCGGACAGTTTGCATGGCGGTCGGACGGTTTCCATGGTGGTCGGATCCTGTGCATGGCGGTCGGACGGTGTGCATGGAGTTGGGACCTTTTCATCCTGTTCAGGGTGGTGGGATGCTTTCTATGGTGGTCGGACGGTTTCTATGGCAGGCGGAGGCTTTCTATGGCGGACGGACGCTTTCTGTGGCGGTCGGATCCTGTGCACAGCGGTCGGACAGTTTCTATGGCGGTCGGACAGTTTCAATGGCGGTCGGAGGCTTTCTATGGTGGTCGGACCCTGTGCGCGACGGTCTGACAGTTTGCACGGCGGTCGGAATTTCCATCCTATGCTGTCTGGCTACTCTCTCACCTACCACTACTTTACAGTCACTGATCTCCTTCAGATTATACTGTTTACACAAGATGTGGTCTACCTGTGTGCTCCTACCTCCACTCTTATAGGTTACCCTGTGTTCCTGCCTCTTCTGGAAGAAAGTATTCACTATAGCCATTTCCATCCTTTTTGCAAAGTCAACCACCATCTGTCCTTCTGCGTTCCTCTCCTGGATACCAAACCTGCCCATCACCTCCTCATCATCTCTGTTTCCTGCACCAACATGTCCATTAAAGTCTGCACCAATGACAACTCTCTCACTTCTAGGGATGCTCTGCATCACTTCATCAAGGTCCAACCAGAATTTCTCCTTCTCCTCCAACTCACATCCTACCTGTGGAGCATACCCACTAACATCATTGAACATCACACCTTCGATTTCTAGCTTCAGACTCATCACTCTATCTGATACTGTTTTTATCTCATTCCTAGCAAACTCCTCCTTCACGATAACTCCTCCTCCATTTCTCTTCCTATCTACACCATGATAGAACAACTTGAACCCTGCTCCTAAACTGTTAGCCTTGCTACCTTTCCACCTGGTCTCCTGGACACACAGTATGTCTACCTTCCTCCTCTGCATCATGTCAACCAGCTATGGATGATGACTGAAAGATGAAGAACATGAAATATGATAATGAAAATATTGATGAATCCACAGTACACATCTTAACTTTTACATCCTTCCAGAAACCATTTGTTTGACCTCTCAGGGCGCTAAGTGGTGAGACTCTTCATTTACAACCAGCCTGGTGAATCTCACTAGATAACAACCCAGTATGGTCCTGACCAGATGAAGTTTTTATGACGTGCAGGTCAACAGGTCAAATACTTGGTCTTTCTCTGGCAGAGAAGTGGTAAAACACAGACACATTATGGAAGCAGAACAATCTAATTCTAACATTACAGTGGACATGAATTGATGTGTTATGCTTCACTATCATGTGCTCTAGTGGCAGGAAGTTGTTGACATAAATTCAACCAAAGCAAGTTAAAATAGTTGCTTGCTGTAGACCAAAACCTTCTCTTTTATGTTAATCAGGTCATTATATCTGGCTGCATCAATACTTTACATGTGTATCTTATTCACCAATTATAGGTGATCTTAAACATAAAGTTGGGTGCACTCTAATGCCTAGTTAATGTTGTATTTGATATATACTTTAATCTACGGCAGTTGAAGTGTATTACACCATTTTATGTTGATTGTGAACCTTACATAAATTGATTCATTTTATTACACATGCTCAGAACACATAGATTTCATCTCATGATAATCAACTCTGTTTACAAGTTTCATCTGTTTGACGTAATTGTTTGATTCATTTTAATTCAGTTGATCAAGTTTTATTCAGTGGTTGATGTCTTGTGTTTGGTTTGTATCTGAAAGAGATGAAGCCCAGGTTTCAAATATGGAAGAATTAATCATGCTGAAACAAGTCAATTAGTTAAATCAAACAAAAGAAGTTTTAATAAAAAAATCTGAATAGTTTGACAGTTGACAGTTTATTTTACCCTTTTAGTAAAATACATTGATTGTATGCAGGTGGACTTTGTATGGACTAGACTAAGATGAAAAATAGTCTTTGTAGTGCGGTCAACAGAGATATCTGCACCCTCACCTCACCTCTCTGTGAAAAGCAGAGTCACAGGCAGCTGCAGGTGATATTCATTTAGCAATCACTCAGCCCACACACACAGACACCGACTCCGCCCACACACACATGCAGCCACACCCACTTCCTCAGGTGAAAAGTGAGAAAACAAATCCCTGCCTCTACATTCCGGCCCCTAATTATTATAACATAATAATTACTAAACTAAACTAAAGCAGCACGGAAAAAATGCAATGCAAAATACATCAGGTCAAAAAGTTGAACTTTTTTTTTTTTTTTTTTTTACATATTCTCAATGTCCTTGAACGAGCAGGCTCTTCTCGTGTCTTCAAGTGTTTTTAGGCCAGAGGTTCCAGAACTTTCGAAGCCTAGTCATATTCAAAGTCAAGTCATGTCAAAAAGAAAGTCATGTCAACAATAATCCAATCAGGTGTTCTCCGCTTCCTGAAGCAAACACAACTTGGTAACAGGCCTGTCAAGATAGCTTGATACCTCTTGATTTGGCTTGTCGAACGAGTCCTCTTTTATCTTGAACAACTTTGACAACTCTTACCATAATCCAAGAGTTGCGGAGTGCTGAGTCATCTACAACAAGTACAATGTCTCCTGGAACAATGTTGCGCTTGATCTTCTTCCATTTGTGGCACTTCTGAAGCTCCGGTAGGTACTCCTTTGTCCATCTGTTCAAGAACAGGTTGGACATATACTTTTTTAGCTGAAATCCGCCTTTGGCACAAATGGCTCGAAGATTGTGATAGAGAGCAATAGCTTCAGACTCAGAGGGCACGGAGACAAGACAATCATCTACATAAAAACTGTGCATGATGGTGTCCATCACCTGCTGACTGTAAGAGTTGCTGTTATCCTCTGCACACTTTCTCAGAGCATAATTTTTAGAAGAAGAAGAAGATAATCCTTTATTAGTCCCACGAGGGGAAATTCAATTTTTACACTCTGTTGTTAACTTATACAAGGTACATGCAGACCCGAACACACACATGCACAAACATGCAACAATGGAGAGATGTCAGAGTGATGGGGCTGCTCCTGAAAAGCCGAGCAGTTTAATTTGCACAGCTTGGTGATGAGGTTGCCCCAAAGAGATGCACACACAGCCAATACTCCTCCATAGGTTGAGAAAAATCCCCACCTGGCCACAAGAGAAACCTCGGCAAGTTTCAGTCTTCTTCTGTTCGTGGACCTGGTATACAGGGGGGGGGCGTGTTGTGTGGTGGATGATACCGCTTCTTCTTCCATGATGTGGAATATACCAGATTTTGCCATGGCTACACGCCAGATCTTCAACAGGCACCTTTTCAGCATAACCACTGGAAATGATGTTGTGCATAAAGGTGGTATAATCTGTATGGAATAAGGCATCCTTTTGAAACCTTCTTTTCAAACTCAAGGCACGTTGTTCTGCTAGCTTGCGGTTATCAGGCATGCACACGTGTCCCTTTTTTAAAGGTAGACCAATGGTGTAGTGACCATCCACCAGCTTAACAGAGCTTTTCACCATTTCCATAAACTGGCCATCCTCTCTTGATGGACCCAGTTGCTCCTCATGGCTGCGTTCAGGGAAGTCTAGTTGAAACTGCTGCTTCCATAATTCATCCAATTTCACCACAGAGATGTGGTTAACAGTGATACTGGGATGTTCCAAGTCTGCTTCACCAATTATTGGCCCGTTAACGATCCATCCCAACATGGTCTGAACAGCACACAGCCCTCCGTCTCTGCTTGGAATCACATTTATGGGTTCCAGAGCTCTAGGTGCATTTAAGCCAATCAACACCTCAATGTCCGCATCAATTTCAGGTAGGTGTACCCCACGCAAATATGGGCATCTGACCAGATCCTGCTCTCGTGGTATGTTGCTCCTGCACACAGGCATTTTCTTCTGTGTAAAAACATCAGGCAGGTCACAGTAGATATCACTTTCCAGACCAGCATCCTCCAGATCTGACACGATGCAACATCCAGCAAGCTTTTCTTGGCCCATAGTGCGTAGGAGAATTTTAGTTCCCCTTCCTGAAACATTCAGCTTGTTCATCAGACTTGATGTACAAAAGGAGCCAGAACTGCCTTGATCCAGAAAGGCATACGTTTCCACAACCTTTTGACCCTTTTTGGATTTGACCTTGACTGGCACAATGGAGAGTTTACAGCCATGGTCACTGGCCCCAGTGAGACCACTACTTTGCACTGCTACCACAGAACTGCCCACTGCTATATCTGTATTTGCTTCAGCTGCTAGATCTTTCTCTTGTTTTTTTGTGTTTTGTATGAATATGAAGCATGCTTGGGTGCTCAGCTCCACATGTTTTACATGACAGTCGCCTCCTACAGTCTTATGTGCCCTGTGCACAGACATCCAAAGCAGACTCCATGTTCTTTCAAAAAACTAATCTTATCACTATGCGCCCTCTTTCCCAGTAGAGAGCACACCTCCAATGCATGTTCACTCTTGCAGTATAAGCAGGTCCTTTTGTCCAGTGGGGCTCCTTCCTTTTTCACATGGGCCTTCCCATTAACTGATGTCACTGTAGTAGCAAAACTTTTTGGATTTCGTGAGTGAGGTTGATAGCCTTCTTTGCTGCCATTTTTGGTTTGCAGTGTCTTTGGAGTATCCTGTATATTTCCAAATACAGGGTCAGCTGCAATCCTTACTTGACGTTCAATGAAACTGACAATGTCAGGGAAAGTAGCTCTTTGACGACGAGTCTCTTGAATATCACAAGCTACTGTCCTCCATTTGTCTCAGCTTATAAGGTAACTTCTTGATCACTAACAGCATGTTCGCAGGCATGTTAAGCTCAGACATATAGTGTATGTCATCCATCGCATTACAACATCCTCTTAAGAAGAGACTATATGCTTGGAGAGATTTGGTATCCTCTGCTTTAACCAATGAGAGTGCTTTGTCCATATAAGCAGAAGTGATCTTTTGTTCATTCCCAAAATGTTCTTCCAACAAAGCTTTAGCCCTTTGGTACGCTCTGTCTGGATGCATTTGCTGACAGCTTCGAACAAGATCTTGTGGTTGGCCCCTTATGTATTGTGCCAGAAAGTGCAAGCAGTCTCTAGCATCGCCTGTCCTTTCCTCAACATTGTGCTCAAAGGATCTCATGAAAGCATGATAGTGCAGAGGATCTCCATCAAATACTTGAATCTCTCTCCTTGGCAAGTGAGAGATGTTGTTGCTGTTGTTGCACCAGTAGAGCAGAAATTTCATTTTGTCTTGCCATTATGGATAGCAAATTGTTACTGTCATCAATAACTGGTATCTGAACATGTGGACTGGCTGCAAACTGAGAAGTCGAAACATTATCATTGACATTAGGAGCCACTGGAAGTGCAGGCGGCCTCTGCTGGACTGTTCGAGATTTGACATCAACAGTTACTTTGCTTTCATCAGCTTTGTGAAATGAAACTGAGATGCACTTTGACTGTCATACACTCCATGGCCTCCAGGCACAAATAAATCAGCCTCGGCATTAAGAGCAGCATGGGCCCCTTTGGCCAGATAAAATTCCATATCATCTGATTTTATATTTCTGGTGCCTTTCACACTGCTTCCTGAGACTCGTAGGACCTCCACCTGAGCCTGAGCGACTGCTATCTCCACTTCAAGTTCAAATCTCTTTTCCCCTTTCTTTATTTCCTCCTCTTGCTGATCCAGCTCTTGCTTTTGTTTGAGTAATTTTTGACGAGCAAGAAGAGCAGCTACTTTAGCTTCAGCTTTGACACAAGAATGGGAAATGGAGGAGCTTGAAGTTCTTGAAGTTCCAGTCTTTGAACCATATTTTTTGCTTCCAGCATTTGAGATGCTATCCTCTGGTTGAATGTCATCTCCTCCATCCTCCTCCATATTGTCATTTGTTGTATATCCTGAGGATGGTCTCTTAGTTTTAGAAAGCCACTGTGTCACATCCTCAATAAATCCTTTGTTGTATTATTGATACTTGCAAACCACACTTTTTGTGGATCCTTTTCGATTTCAGGTATTATATCCATTAAATACTCATGCAGGGAAGTTGTCTCCTTATGTAATTGCATCAATATGTCCAGTTGAGTTTGCACCTGTGAAACACTTTCATCTTTCTTCATGAGCTCCTTTAAAGCGATGATGATACTTTTAATTTTCTTGACTTTTGTCTGACGTTCTTTTTGAAGCTTCTCCATTTTGCGACCCAAGGCTTTTTCAGTGATAATGACTTCATTTGACAGTTTCATTGTTATCCATTTCATTTGCACTTGAACCAGCCTTTGATCCACTCATCATGACAATCCAGCAATGTGTGCACTACAAAAGTTCAGAGAGCAATCAATCAAACCACATTTGCATCATGAATCCACATCAAACTTTGTTGCTTTGTCCTGGCACAAACATGACTCCATACATGAATCCAATATTGCTTCAAAATCCACATCCAACTTCGCGCCTTTAATGTGCACAAAACAGTTGACCCACTTTTCCACAGGTTAATTCAAACTTGAGCAATGATGACAGCCACAGCATCCATGTGCATCCAATATGCAGCAGCAACCAACATCAGCTGTGTCCAGGCAAATATAAACTTCATAGTATGAATGAACTGAGTTTCACATACCATGGGTTGTGCTGTGCTCCTTCATTTCATTCAAGTTTACTCACAAACACCATCCAAAGTGGTTGAGTGGTCCAAAGTGTTCAAATCCAGCGAAGCATCAGCAGATTCTGTAGCATCTCTGTTGACTATGTTATGTGACTATCCAAACCAAATTAGTCACTGAGAGGAGAAGACAGGGATCTGTCTGACACGCTGAGTCCATGGATGAGACATGAAGCCTTTACTGCAGGTTGTGACAGTTTATTTTACCCTTTTAGTAAAATACATTGATTGTGTGCAGGTGGACTTTGTATGGACTAGACTAAGATAAAAAATAGTCTTTGTAGTGTGATCAACAGAGATATCTGCACCCTCACCTCACCTCTCTCTGTATTAGGCAAAAAGCAGAGTCACAGGCAGCTGCAGGTGATATTCATTTAGCAATCACTCAGCCACACACACACAGACACAGACTCCGCCCACACACACACCGACTCCGCCCACACACACACATGCAGCCACACCCACTACCTCAGGTGAAAGGTGAGAAAACAAATCCCTGCCTCT
>CAMQGK010000376.1:0-10000 GCA_947000775.1 Pterois miles
TAACCCTAACCCCTACCCCTAACCCTAACCCTAACCCTAACCCTAACCCCAACCCTAACCCTAACCCTAACCCTAACCCTAACCCTAACCCTAACCACTGAGCCAGCAGCTCCCTCCACACAGCCAGTCTGCTTCTTGATTGTGTGCCTTTACACCTGAAGAAGATCTCTTTTGATCGAAACGTCGTGTGTTTGGCACACTATTTATTATATTTATCATAATAATAATTATTTAATACATATTTTATTTTATTATTTTTATTTTAATTTTTCCATTTCTTAATTGGTTTATCCTTCCCTAGTGGAAGCGCCCTTAGTTGTTTGGGTTTTATTTATCAAGTCCGGATGGACTACGGCTGGACCACAGTACGGTACGGCAGACGCCGTTACCGTAATGACCAGCCTAGGAGGGACCAGGTGTATGGGGAGCCGTATGGGTGGAAGGCCAGTGCTCCCCCTTACTCCTATTGGAGAAGGGATTATGTTCCTTATCCTAACCCTAACCCTAACCCTAACCCTAACCCAACCCTAACCCAACCCTAACCCTAACCCTAACCCTAACCCTAACCCCCTAACCCTAACCCTAACCCTAACCCCTAACCCTAACCCTAACCCTAACCCTAACCCCTAACCCTAACCCTAACCCTAACCCTAACCCCCCCCCCCCTAACCCTAACCCTAACCCTAACCCCTAACCCCTAACCCTAACCCTAACCCTAACCCTAACCCTACCCTAACCCTAACCCTAACCCTAACCCTAACCCCTCCTATTGGAGAAGGGATTATGTTCCTTATCCTAACCGATTGAGTTTTTATCCCCTTTACCCTAACCCTAACCCTAACCCCTAACCCTAACCCTAACACTTAACTTAACCCTAACCCTAACCCTAACACTTAACTTAACCCTAACCCTAACACTTAACTTAACCCTAACCCTAACCCTAACACTTAACTTAACCCTAACACTTAACTTAACCCTAACACTTAACTTAACCCTAACCCTAACACTTAACTTAACCCTAACCCTAACCCTAACACTTAACTTAACCCTAACCCTAACCCTTAACCCTTAGGACCCTTACCCTAACCCTAATGACCCTTACCCTAACACATACCCTAACCCTAACACATACCGTAACACTGACATTTCGACTTTTTTTTTTCCATATACATATAGTGGGGGAACATTTTTGACTATAACTTTGGAACGGAAGGTCGGACTGACTTGAAAACAACTTCCGTGTACATGTTTTTGGAGACGCTGAACACGCCAGTCTTGGTCCCGAGTCTCTACGACCTTTCGTTCCAGAGATACGAACATCAGGATTGGTAAATCTCGCGATATCTCGAGAACGAAAAGTCGTAGAGACTCGCGGTAAAGACCAGCGTTCTCAGCGACCCTAAAAACCCCCTAGTAGAACTTGGTCCCGACTCTCTACGACCTTCCGTTCCCGAGATACAGAATTGGGTAGGGGTACCCGATTGAGTTTTTATCCCCTTTACCTAACCCTAACCCTAACCCTAACCCTAACCCTAACCCTAAACCCTAACCCTAACCCCTAACCCCTAACCCCTAACCCTAACCCTAACCCTAACCCTAACCCCTACCCCTAACCCTAACCCTAACCCTAACCCTAACCCCAACCCTAACCCTAACCCTAACCCTAACCCTAACCCTAACCCTAACCACTGAGCCAGCAGCTCCCTCCACACAGCCAGTCTGCTTCTTGATTGTGTGCCTTTACACCTGAAGAAGATCTCTTTTGATCGAAACGTCGTGTGTTTGGCACACTATTTATTATATTTATCATAATAATAATTATTTAATACATATTTTATTTTATTATTTTTATTTTAATTTTTCCATTTCTTAATTGGTTTATCCTTCCCTAGTGGAAGCGCCCTTAGTTGTTTGGGTTTTATTTATCAAGTCCGGATGGACTACGGCTGGACCACAGTACGGTACGGCAGACGCCGTTACCGTAATGACCAGCCTAGGAGGGACCAGGTGTATGGGGAGCCGTATGGGTGGAAGGCCAGTGCTCCCCCTTACTCCTATTGGAGAAGGGATTATGTTCCTTATCCTAACCCTAACCCTAACCCTAACCCTAACCCAACCCTAACCCAACCCTAACCCTAACCCTAACCCTAACCCTAACCCCCTAACCCTAACCCTAACCCTAACCCCTAACCCTAACCCTAACCCTAACCCTAACCCCTAACCCTAACCCTAACCCTAACCCTAACCCCCCCCCCCTAACCCTAACCCTAACCCTAACCCCTAACCCCTAACCCTAACCCTAACCCTAACCCTAACCCTACCCTAACCCTAACCCTAACCCTAACCCTAACCCCTCCTATTGGAGAAGGGATTATGTTCCTTATCCTAACCGATTGAGTTTTTATCCCCTTTACCCTAACCCTAACCCTAACCCCTAACCCTAACCCTAACACTTAACTTAACCCTAACCCTAACCCTAACACTTAACTTAACCCTAACCCTAACACTTAACTTAACCCTAACCCTAACCCTAACACTTAACTTAACCCTAACACTTAACTTAACCCTAACACTTAACTTAACCCTAACCCTAACACTTAACTTAACCCTAACCCTAACCCTAACACTTAACTTAACCCTAACCCTAACCCTTAACCCTTAGGACCCTTACCCTAACCCTAATGACCCTTACCCTAACACATACCCTAACCCTAACACATACCGTAACACTGACATTTCGACTTTTTTTTTTTCCATATACATATAGTGGGGGAACATTTTTGACTATAACTTTGGAACGGAAGGTCGGACTGACTTGAAAACAACTTCCGTGTACATGTTTTTGGAGACGCTGAACACGCCAGTCTTGGTCCCGAGTCTCTACGACCTTTCGTTCCAGAGATACGAACATCAGGATTGGTAAATCTCGCGATATCTCGAGAACGAAAAGTCGTAGAGACTCGCGGTAAAGACCAGCGTTCTCAGCGACCCTAAAAACCCCCTAGTAGAACTTGGTCCCGACTCTCTACGACCTTCCGTTCCCGAGATACAGAATTGGGTAGGGGTACCCGATTGAGTTTTTATCCCCTTTACCTAACCCTAACCCTAACCCTAACCCTAACCCTAACCCTAAACCCTAACCCTAACCCCTAACCCCTAACCCCTAACCCTAACCCTAACCCTAACCCTAACCCCTACCCCTAACCCTAACCCTAACCCTAACCCTAACCCCAACCCTAACCCTAACCCTAACCCTAACCCTAACCCTAACCCTAACCACTGAGCCAGCAGCTCCCTCCACACAGCCAGTCTGCTTCTTGATTGTGTGCCTTTACACCTGAAGAAGATCTCTTTTGATCGAAACGTCGTGTGTTTGGCACACTATTTATTATATTTATCATAATAATAATTATTTAATACATATTTTATTTTATTATTTTTATTTTAATTTTTCCATTTCTTAATTGGTTTATCCTTCCCTAGTGGAAGCGCCCTTAGTTGTTTGGGTTTTATTTATCAAGTCCGGATGGACTACGGCTGGACCACAGTACGGTACGGCAGACGCCGTTACCGTAATGACCAGCCTAGGAGGGACCAGGTGTATGGGGAGCCGTATGGGTGGAAGGCCAGTGCTCCCCCTTACTCCTATTGGAGAAGGGATTATGTTCCTTATCCTAACCCTAACCCTAACCCTAACCCTAACCCAACCCTAACCCAACCCTAACCCTAACCCTAACCCTAACCCTAACCCCCTAACCCTAACCCTAACCCTAACCCCTAACCCTAACCCTAACCCTAACCCTAACCCCTAACCCTAACCCTAACCCTAACCCTAACCCCCCCCCCCTAACCCTAACCCTAACCCTAACCCCTAACCCCTAACCCTAACCCTAACCCTAACCCTAACCCTACCCTAACCCTAACCCTAACCCTAACCCTAACCCCTCCTATTGGAGAAGGGATTATGTTCCTTATCCTAACCGATTGAGTTTTTATCCCCTTTACCCTAACCCTAACCCTAACCCCTAACCCTAACCCTAACACTTAACTTAACCCTAACCCTAACCCTAACACTTAACTTAACCCTAACCCTAACACTTAACTTAACCCTAACCCTAACCCTAACACTTAACTTAACCCTAACACTTAACTTAACCCTAACACTTAACTTAACCCTAACCCTAACACTTAACTTAACCCTAACCCTAACCCTAACACTTAACTTAACCCTAACCCTAACCCTTAACCCTTAGGACCCTTACCCTAACCCTAATGACCCTTACCCTAACACATACCCTAACCCTAACACATACCGTAACACTGACATTTCGACTTTTTTTTCCATATACATATAGTGGGGGAACATTTTTGACTATAACTTTGGAACGGAAGGTCGGACTGACTTGAAAACAACTTCCGTGTACATGTTTTTGGAGACGCTGAACACGCCAGTCTTGGTCCCGAGTCTCTACGACCTTTCGTTCCAGAGATACGAACATCAGGATTGGTAAATCTCGCGATATCTCGAGAACGAAAAGTCGTAGAGACTCGCGGTAAAGACCAGCGTTCTCAGCGACCCTAAAAACCCCCTAGTAGAACTTGGTCCCGACTCTCTACGACCTTCCGTTCCCGAGATACAGAATTGGGTAGGGGTACCCGATTGAGTTTTTATCCCCTTTACCTAACCCTAACCCTAACCCTAACCCTAACCCTAACCCTAAACCCTAACCCTAACCCCTAACCCCTAACCCCTAACCCTAACCCTAACCCTAACCCTAACCCCTACCCCTAACCCTAACCCTAACCCTAACCCTAACCCCAACCCTAACCCTAACCCTAACCCTAACCCTAACCCTAACCCTAACCACTGAGCCAGCAGCTCCCTCCACACAGCCAGTCTGCTTCTTGATTGTGTGCCTTTACACCTGAAGAAGATCTCTTTTGATCGAAACGTCGTGTGTTTGGCACACTATTTATTATATTTATCATAATAATAATTATTTAATACATATTTTATTTTATTATTTTTATTTTAATTTTTCCATTTCTTAATTGGTTTATCCTTCCCTAGTGGAAGCGCCCTTAGTTGTTTGGGTTTTATTTATCAAGTCCGGATGGACTACGGCTGGACCACAGTACGGTACGGCAGACGCCGTTACCGTAATGACCAGCCTAGGAGGGACCAGGTGTATGGGGAGCCGTATGGGTGGAAGGCCAGTGCTCCCCCTTACTCCTATTGGAGAAGGGATTATGTTCCTTATCCTAACCCTAACCCTAACCCTAACCCTAACCCAACCCTAACCCAACCCTAACCCTAACCCTAACCCTAACCCTAACCCCTAACCCTAACCCTAACCCTAACCCCTAACCCTAACCCTAACCCTAACCCTAACCCCTAACCCTAACCCTAACCCTAACCCTAACCCCCCCCCTAACCCTAACCCTAACCCTAACCCCTAACCCCTAACCCTAACCCTAACCCTAACCCTAACCCTACCCTAACCCTAACCCTAACCCTAACCCTAACCCCTCCTATTGGAGAAGGGATTATGTTCCTTATCCTAACCGATTGAGTTTTTATCCCCTTTACCCTAACCCTAACCCTAACCCCTAACCCTAACCCTAACACTTAACTTAACCCTAACCCTAACCCTAACACTTAACTTAACCCTAACCCTAACACTTAACTTAACCCTAACCCTAACCCTAACACTTAACTTAACCCTAACACTTAACTTAACCCTAACACTTAACTTAACCCTAACCCTAACACTTAACTTAACCCTAACCCTAACCCTAACACTTAACTTAACCCTAACCCTAACCCTTAACCCTTAGGACCCTTACCCTAACCCTAATGACCCTTACCCTAACACATACCCTAACCCTAACACATACCGTAACACTGACATTTCGACTTTTTTTTCCATATACATATAGTGGGGGAACATTTTTGACTATAACTTTGGAACGGAAGGTCGGACTGACTTGAAAACAACTTCCGTGTACATGTTTTTGGAGACGCTGAACACGCCAGTCTTGGTCCCGAGTCTCTACGACCTTTCGTTCCAGAGATACGAACATCAGGATTGGTAAATCTCGCGATATCTCGAGAACGAAAAGTCGTAGAGACTCGCGGTAAAGACCAGCGTTCTCAGCGACCCTAAAAACCCCCTAGTAGAACTTGGTCCCGACTCTCTACGACCTTCCGTTCCCGAGATACAGAATTGGGTAGGGGTACCCGATTGAGTTTTTATCCCCTTTACCTAACCCTAACCCTAACCCTAACCCTAACCCTAACCCTAAACCCTAACCCTAACCCCTAACCCCTAACCCCTAACCCTAACCCTAACCCTAACCCTAACCCCTACCCCTAACCCTAACCCTAACCCTAACCCTAACCCCAACCCTAACCCTAACCCTAACCCTAACCCTAACCCTAACCCTAACCACTGAGCCAGCAGCTCCCTCCACACAGCCAGTCTGCTTCTTGATTGTGTGCCTTTACACCTGAAGAAGATCTCTTTTGATCGAAACGTCGTGTGTTTGGCACACTATTTATTATATTTATCATAATAATAATTATTTAATACATATTTTATTTTATTATTTTTATTTTAATTTTTCCATTTCTTAATTGGTTTATCCTTCCCTAGTGGAAGCGCCCTTAGTTGTTTGGGTTTTATTTATCAAGTCCGGATGGACTACGGCTGGACCACAGTACGGTACGGCAGACGCCGTTACCGTAATGACCAGCCTAGGAGGGACCAGGTGTATGGGGAGCCGTATGGGTGGAAGGCCAGTGCTCCCCCTTACTCCTATTGGAGAAGGGATTATGTTCCTTATCCTAACCCTAACCCTAACCCTAACCCTAACCCAACCCTAACCCAACCCTAACCCTAACCCTAACCCTAACCCTAACCCCCTAACCCTAACCCTAACCCTAACCCCTAACCCTAACCCTAACCCTAACCCTAACCCCTAACCCTAACCCTAACCCTAACCCTAACCCCCCCCCCCTAACCCTAACCCTAACCCTAACCCCTAACCCCTAACCCTAACCCTAACCCTAACCCTAACCCTACCCTAACCCTAACCCTAACCCTAACCCTAACCCCTCCTATTGGAGAAGGGATTATGTTCCTTATCCTAACCGATTGAGTTTTTATCCCCTTTACCCTAACCCTAACCCTAACCCCTAACCCTAACCCTAACACTTAACTTAACCCTAACCCTAACCCTAACACTTAACTTAACCCTAACCCTAACACTTAACTTAACCCTAACCCTAACCCTAACACTTAACTTAACCCTAACACTTAACTTAACCCTAACACTTAACTTAACCCTAACCCTAACACTTAACTTAACCCTAACCCTAACCCTAACACTTAACTTAACCCTAACCCTAACCCTTAACCCTTAGGACCCTTACCCTAACCCTAATGACCCTTACCCTAACACATACCCTAACCCTAACACATACCGTAACACTGACATTTCGACTTTTTTTTCCATATACATATAGTGGGGGAACATTTTTGACTATAACTTTGGAACGGAAGGTCGGACTGACTTGAAAACAACTTCCGTGTACATGTTTTTGGAGACGCTGAACACGCCAGTCTTGGTCCCGAGTCTCTACGACCTTTCGTTCCAGAGATACGAACATCAGGATTGGTAAATCTCGCGATATCTCGAGAACGAAAAGTCGTAGAGACTCGCGGTAAAGACCAGCGTTCTCAGCGACCCTAAAAACCCCCTAGTAGAACTTGGTCCCGACTCTCTACGACCTTCCGTTCCCGAGATACAGAATTGGGTAGGGGTACCCGATTGAGTTTTTATCCCCTTTACCTAACCCTAACCCTAACCCTAACCCTAACCCTAACCCTAAACCCTAACCCTAACCCCTAACCCCTAACCCCTAACCCTAACCCTAACCCTAACCCTAACCCCTACCCCTAACCCTAACCCTAACCCTAACCCTAACCCCAACCCTAACCCTAACCCTAACCCTAACCCTAACCCTAACCCTAACCACTGAGCCAGCAGCTCCCTCCACACAGCCAGTCTGCTTCTTGATTGTGTGCCTTTACACCTGAAGAAGATCTCTTTTGATCGAAACGTCGTGTGTTTGGCACACTATTTATTATATTTATCATAATAATAATTATTTAATACATATTTTATTTTATTATTTTTATTTTAATTTTTCCATTTCTTAATTGGTTTATCCTTCCCTAGTGGAAGCGCCCTTAGTTGTTTGGGTTTTATTTATCAAGTCCGGATGGACTACGGCTGGACCACAGTACGGTACGGCAGACGCCGTTACCGTAATGACCAGCCTAGGAGGGACCAGGTGTATGGGGAGCCGTATGGGTGGAAGGCCAGTGCTCCCCCTTACTCCTATTGGAGAAGGGATTATGTTCCTTATCCTAACCCTAACCCTAACCCTAACCCTAACCCAACCCTAACCCAACCCTAACCCTAACCCTAACCCTAACCCTAACCCCCTAACCCTAACCCTAACCCTAACCCCTAACCCTAACCCTAACCCTAACCCTAACCCCTAACCCTAACCCTAACCCTAACCCTAACCCCCCCCCCTAACCCTAACCCTAACCCTAACCCCTAACCCCTAACCCTAACCCTAACCCTAACCCTAACCCTACCCTAACCCTAACCCTAACCCTAACCCTAACCCCTCCTATTGGAGAAGGGATTATGTTCCTTATCCTAACCGATTGAGTTTTTATCCCCTTTACCCTAACCCTAACCCTAACCCCTAACCCTAACCCTAACACTTAACTTAACCCTAACCCTAACCCTAACACTTAACTTAACCCTAACCCTAACACTTAACTTAACCCTAACCCTAACCCTAACACTTAACTTAACCCTAACACTTAACTTAACCCTAACACTTAACTTAACCCTAACCCTAACACTTAACTTAACCCTAACCCTAACCCTAACACTTAACTTAACCCTAACCCTAACCCTTAACCCTTAGGACCCTTACCCTAACCCTAATGACCCTTACCCTAACACATACCCTAACCCTAACACATACCGTAACACTGACATTTCGACTTTTTTTTCCATATACATATAGTGGGGGAACATTTTTGACTATAACTTTGGAACGGAAGGTCGGACTGACTTGAAAACAACTTCCGTGTACATGTTTTTGGAGACGCTGAACACGCCAGTCTTGGTCCCGAGTCTCTACGACCTTTCGTTCCAGAGATACGAACATCAGGATTGGTAAATCTCGCGATATCTCGAGAACGAAAAGTCGTAGAGACTCGCGGTAAAGACCAGCGTTCTCAGCGACCCTAAAAACCCCCTAGTAGAACTTGGTCCCGACTCTCTACGACCTTCCGTTCCCGAGATACAGAATTGGGTAGGGGTACCCGATTGAGTTTTTATCCCCTTTACCTAACCCTAACCCTAACCCTAACCCTAACCCTAACCCTAAACCCTAACCCTAACCCCTAACCCCTAACCCCTAACCCTAACCCTAACCCTAACCCTAACCCCTACCCCTAACCCTAACCCTAACCCTAACCCTAACCCCAACCCTAACCCTAACCCTAACCCTAACCCTAACCCTAACCCTAACCACTGAGCCAGCAGCTCCCTCCACACAGCCAGTCTGCTTCTTGATTGTGTGCCTTTACACCTGAAGAAGATCTCTTTTGATCGAAACGTCGTGTGTTTGGCACACTATTTATTATATTTATCATAATAATAATTATTTAATACATATTTTATTTTATTATTTTTATTTTAATTTTTCCATTTCTTAATTGGTTTATCCTTCCCTAGTGGAAGCGCCCTTAGTTGTTTGGGTTTTATTTATCAAGTCCGGATGGACTACGGCTGGACCACAGTACGGTACGGCAGACGCCGTTACCGTAATGACCAGCCTAGGAGGGACCAGGTGTATGGGGAGCCGTATGGGTGGAAGGCCAGTGCTCCCCCTTACTCCTATTGG
>CAMQGK010000377.1:0-122034 GCA_947000775.1 Pterois miles
TTAGCTGAAAGTGAGAATAGAATGTAGTTTTCATCACGGTAGGCCAGTTTGCTGCTTGAACCACAGCTTTATATGAGTCAGATTACAGGATGTAGTTTTCAAAACGGGAGGCCACGTTTCTGCTCAAAACCACACCGTTACATGAAGGTGAGTACAGTATGTAGATTTCATCACGGGAGGCCAGGTTACTGCTGATAACCACACTTTACGAAAGTGAGTACAGTCTGTAGGTTTCATCATGTGAAGCTAGTTATCTGCTAAAAACCACACTGTTACCTGACAGGTGAGTACAGAATGTAGGTTTCATCATGGGAGGCCAGGTTACTGCTAATGACCACATTGTTACATGAAGGTGAGTACAGTATGTAGATTTCATGGCGGGAGGCAAGTTTAGTGCTGATAACCACACTGTTACATGAAAGTGAGTACAGTATGTAGTTTTCATCATGTGAAGCTAGTTATCTGCTAAAAACCACATTGTTACCGGATAGTGAGTACAGAATGTAGATGTCATCATGGGAGGCCAGGTTACGGCTAATGACCACATTGATACCTGAATGTGAGTACAGTATGTAGATTTCATCGACGGGAGGCAAGTTTAGTGCTGATAACCACACTGTTACATGAAAGTGAGTACAGAATGTAGTTTTCCACGGCAGTTTCTCATCATGCGAACGTAGTTTACTGCTGAAAACCACACTGTTACCTGAAAGTGAGAGTAGAATGTAGATTTCATCACAGGGAGCCAAGTTTACTGCTGATAACCACACTGTTACATGAAAGTGAGTACAGTATGTAGGTTTAATTGCGTGAAGCAAGTTTACTGGTTGACCCACTGTTTTACATGAAGCAAAGTACTGGATGTAGTTTTCAACGTGGTAGGCCATGTTTCTACTGAAAGCCACACAGTTAAATGAACGTGAGCACAGAATGTAGATTTTAACACGGGAGGATAGGTTTCTGCTGATATCCGCATTGTTACATGAAAGTGAGCACAGAATGTGGATTTCATCACGTGAAGCTAGTTTTCTGTTGAAAACCACACTGTTACCTGAAAGTGAGAATAGAATGTAGTCTTCATCACGGTAGGCCAGTTTGCTGCTTGAAATACTGCTTTACATGAGTCGGATTAAAGGATGTAGTTTTCAACACTGGAGGCCACGTTTCTGCTCATAACCACACTGTTACATGAAGGTGAGGACAGTATGTAGATTTCATCACGTGAAGCTAGTTATCTGATAAAAACCACACTGATACCTGATAGTGAGTACAGAATGTAGATTTCATCACGGGAGGCCATGTTACTGCGCATAACCACACTGTTACATGAAGGTGAGTACAGAATGTAGATCTCATCATGCGAACGTAGTTTACTGCTGAAAACCACACTGTTACCTGAAAGTGAGAGTAGAATGTAGATTTCATCGAGGGATTCAAGTTTAGTGCTGATAACCACACTGTTACATGAAAGTGAGTACAGTATGTAGATTTCATCATGTGAAGGTAATCATCTGCTAAAAACCACATTGTTACCGGATAGTGAGTACAGAATGTAGATGTCATCATGGGAGGCCAGGTTACTGCTGATGACCACATTGCTACATGAAGGTGAGAACAGTATGTAGATTTCATCGAGGGAGGCAAGTTTAGTGCTGATAACCACACTGTTACATGAAAGTGAGAACAGTATGTAGCTTTCATCACGTGAAGCTAGTTTTCTGTTGAAAACCACACTGTTTCCTGAAAGTTAGACCATAATGTAGATTTCATCACGGGAGGCCAGGATACTGCTGATAACCACACTGTTTACATGAATGTGAGTACAGTATGTAGATTTCATCACGTGAAGCTAGTTTACTGCTGAAAACCACACTGTTACATGAATGTGAGTACAGTATGTAGATTTCATCACGTGAAGCTAGTTTACTGCTGAAAACCACACTGTTTACATGAATGTGAGTACAGTATGTAGATTTCATCATGTGAAGCTAGTTATCTGCTAAAAACCACACTGTTACATGAAAGTGAGTACAGTATGTAGATTTCATTACGTGAAGCTAGTTTACTGCTGAAAACCACACTGTTACATGAAAGTGAGTACAGAATGTAGTCTTCATCACGGGAGGCCAGGTTACTACGCATAACCACACTGTTACATGAAAGTGAGTAAGTATGCAGATTTCATCAAGTGTAGCTAGTTTACTGCTGAAAACCACGCTATTGCCTGAAAGTGAGCACAGAATGTAGAGTTCATCACGTTATGCTAGTTTTCTGTTGAAAACCACATTGTTAGCTGAAAGTGAGAATAGAATATAGTTTTCAAAACGGGAGGCCAGGTTACTGCTGATAACCACACTGTTACATGAAAGTGAGTAAGTATGTAGATTTCATCGCGGGAGGCAAGTTTAGTGCTGATAACCACATTGTTACATGAAAGTGAGTACAGTATGTAGATTTCATCATGTGAAGCTAGTTATCTGCTAAAAACCACACTGTTACATGAAAGTGAGTACAGTATGTAGATTTCATTACGTGAAGCTAGTTTACTGCTGAAAACCACACTGTTACATGAAAGTGAGTACAGAATGTAGTCTTCATCACGGGAGGCCAGGTTACTACGCATAACCACACTGTTACATGAAAGTGAGTAAGTATGCAGATTTCATCAAGTGTAGCTAGTTTACTGCTGAAAACCACGCTATTGCCTGAAAGTGAGCACAGAATGTAGAGTTCATCACGTTATGCTAGTTTTCTGTTGAAAACCACATTGTTAGCTGAAAGTGAGAATAGAATATAGTTTTCAAAACGGGAGGCCAGGTTACTGCTGATAACCACACTGTTACATGAAAGTGAGTAAGTATGTAGATTTCATCGCGGGAGGCAAGTTTAGTGCTGATAACCACATTGTTACATGAAAGTGAGTACAGTATGTAGATTTCATCATGTGAAGCTAGTTATCTGCTAAAAACCACATTGTTACCGGATAGTGAGTACAGAATGTAGATGTCATCGTGGGAGGCCAGGTTACTGCTGATGACCACATTGCTACCTGAATGTGAGTACAGTATGTAGATTTCATCGAGGGAGGCAAGTTTAGTGTGATAACCATACTGTTACATGAAAGTGAGTACAGTATGTAGATTTCATCACGTGAAGCTAGTTTTCTGTTGAAAACCACACTGTTACCTGAAAGTGAGAATAGAATGTAGTTTTAATCACGGTAGGCCAGTTTGCTGCTTGAACTACTGCTTTACATGAGTCAGATTAAAGGATGTAGTTTTCAACACGGGAGGCCACCTTTCTGCTCAAAACCACACTGTTACATGAAGGTGAGTACAGTATGTAGATTTCATCACGTGAAGCTAGTTTTCTGTTGAAAACCACACTGTTACATGAAAGTGAGTACAGTATGTAGATTTCATCATTTGAAGCTAGTTATCTGCTAAAAACCACATTGTTACCGGATAGTGAGTACAGAATGTAGATGTCATCATGGGAGGCCAGGTTACTGCTGATGACCACATTGCTACATGAATGTGAGTACAGTATGTAGATTTCATCACGGGAGGCCAGGTTACTGCTGAAAGCCACACCGTTACATGAAAGTGAGTAAGTATGCAGATTTCATCAAGTGTAGCTAGTTTACTGCTGAAAACCACACTATTTCCTGAAAGTGAGCACAGAATGTAGATTTCATCACGTGATGCTAGTTTTCTGTTGAAAACCACACTGTTAGCTGAAAGTGAGAATAGAATGTAGTTTTCATCACGGTAGGCCAGTTTGCTCCTTGAACCATAGCTTTATATGAGTCAGATTACAGGATGTAGTTTTCAAAACGGGAGGCCAGGTTACTGCTGATAACCACACTGTTACATGAAAGTGAGTACAGTGTGTAGGTTTCATCATGTGAAGCTAGTTATCTGCTAAAAACGACACTGTTACCTGATACTGAGTACAGAATGTAGATATCATCATGGGAGGCCAGGTTACTGCTAATGACCACATTGTTACATGAAGGTGAGTACAGTATGTAGATTTCATCGCGGGAGGCAAGTTTAGTGCTGATAACCACACTGTTACATGAAAGTGAGTACAGTATGTAGATTTCATCATGTGAAGCTAGTTATCTGCTAAAAACCACATTGTTACCGGATAGTGAGTACAGAATGTAGATGTCATCATGGTTACTGGTCACCAAGTTACTGCTGATGACCACATTGCTACATGAATGTGAGTACAGTATGTAGATTTCATCACGTGAAGCTAGTTTACTGCTGAAAACCACACTGTTACATGAAAGTGAGTACAGAATGTAGATCTCATCATTCGAACGTGGTTTACTGCTGAAAACCACACTGTTACATGAAAGTGTGCACAGAATGTAGATTTCATCACGGGAGGCCAGGTTACTGCTGAAAGCCACACTGTTACATGAAAGTGAGTACAGTCTGTAGGTTTCATCATGGGAGGCCAGGTTTCTGCGCATAACCACACTGTTACATGAAGGTTAGCACAGTATGTAGATTTCATTGCGTTAAGCTAGTTTACTGCTGAATGCCACGCTGTTACCTGAAAGTGAGAATATAATGCAAATTTCATCACGGGAGGCCAGGTTACTGCTGATAACCACACTGATACCTGATAGTGAGTACAGAATGTAGGTTTCATCATGGGAGGCCAGGTTTCTGCGCATAACCACACTGTTACATGAAGGTGAGTACAGTATGTAGCTTTCATCACATGAAGCTAGTTTTCTGTTGAAATCCACACTGTTACCTGAAAGTGAGAATAGAATGTAGTCTTCATCACGGTAGGACAGTTTGGTGCTTGAACCACATCTTTACATGAGTCAGATTAAAGGATGTAGTTTTCAACACGGAAGGCCACGTTTCTGCTCATAACGACACTGTTACATGAAAGTGAGTAAGTATGTAGATTTCATCGCGGGAGGCAAGTTTAGTGCTGATAACCACATTGTTACATGAAAGTGAGTACAGTATGTAGATTTCATCATGTGAAGCTAGTTATCTGCTAAAAACCACATTGTTACCGGATAGTGAGTACAGAATGTAGATGTCATCGTGGGAGGCCAGGTTACTGCTGATGACCACATTGCTACCTGAATGTGAGTACAGTATGTAGATTTCATCGAGGGAGGCAAGTTTAGTGCTGATAACCATACTCTTACATGAAAGTGAGTACAGTATGTAGATTTCATCACGTGAAGCTAGTTTTCTGTTGAAAACCACACTGTTACCTGAAAGTGAGAATAGAATGTAGTTTTAATCACGGTAGGCCAGTTTGCTGCTTGAACTACTGCTTTACATGAGTCAGATTAAAGGATGTAGTTTTCAACACGGGAGGCCACCTTTCTGCTCAAAACCACACTGTTACATGAAGGTGAGTACAGTATGTAGATTTCATCACGTGAAGCTAGTTTTCTGTTGAAAACCACACTGTTACCTGTAAGTGAGCACAGAATGTAGATTTCATCATGTGAAGTTAGTTTTCTGTTGAAAACCACACTGTTACCTGAAATTGAGTACAGAATGTAGATTTCATCACGGAGCTAGTTTTTTGCTGAAAACCACACTGTTACATGAAAGTGAGTACAGTATGTAGATTTCATCATGTGAAGCTAGGTTACTGCTGAAAACCACATTGTTACCTGAAAGTGAGTACAGAATGTAGATTTCATCACGGGAGGCAAGGTTACTGCTGAAAGCCACACTGTTACCTGAAAGTGAGTACAGTATGTAGATTTCATCAAGTGTTAGCTAGTGTTACTGCTGAGAAAAAACCACACTATTTACCTGAAAGTGAGCACAGAATGTAGATTTCATCATGTGATGCTAGTTTCCTGTTGAAAACCACACTTTTAGCTGAAAGTGAGAATAGAATGTAGTTTTCATCACGGTAGGCCAGTTTGCTGCTTGAACCACAGCTTTATATGAGTCAGATTACAGGATGTAGTTTTCAAAACGGTAGGCCACGTTTCTGCTCAAAACCACACCGTTACATGAAGGTGAGTACAGTATGTAGATTTCATCACGGGAGGCCAGGTTACTGCTGATAACCACACTGTTACACGAAAGTGAGTACAGTCTGTAGGTTTCATCATGTGAAGCTAGTTATCTGCTAAAAACCACACTGTTACCTGACAGTGAGTACAGAATGTAGGTATCATCATGGGAGGCCAGGTTACTGCTAATGACCACATTGTTACATGAAGGTGAGTACAGTATGTAGATTTCATGGCGGGAGGCAAGTTTAGTGTTGATAACCACACTGTTACATGAAAGTGAGTACAGTATGTAGTTTTCATCATGTGAAGCTAGTTATCTGCTAAAAACCACATTGTTAGCGGATAGTGAGTACAGAATGTAGATGTCATCATGGGAGGCCAGGTTACGGCTAATGACCACATTGATATGAATGTGAGTATATGTGATTATGGGGAGGCAAGTTTAGTGCTGATGACCACACTGTTACATGAAAGTGAGTACAGTATGTAGATTTCATCAGGAAGTAGTTACTGAGAAAACCAAATGTACTGAGTGAGAGGTAGTTTCATCCAGGAAGTTTACTGCTGATAACCACACTGTTACATGAAAGTGAGTACAGTATGTAGGTTTAATTGTGTGAAGCAAGTTTACTGGTTGACCCACTGTTTTACATGAAGCAAAGTACTGGATGTAGTTTTCAACGTGGTAGGCCATGTTTCTACTGAAAGCCACACAGTTAAATGAACGTGAGCACAGAATGTAGATTTTAACACGGGAGGATAGGTTTCTGCTGATATCCGCATTGTTACATGAAAGTGAGCACAGAATGTGGATTTCATCACGTGAAGCTAGTTTTCTGTTGAAAACCACACTGTTACCTGAAAGTGAGAATAGAATGTAGTCTTCATCACGGTAGGCCAGTTTGCTGCTTGAAATACTGCTTTACATGAGTCGGATTAAAGGATGTAGTTTTCAACACTGGAGGCCACGTTTCTGCTCATAACCACACTGTTACATGAAGGTGAGGACAGTATGTAGATTTCATCACGTGAAGCTAGTTATCTGATAAAAACCACACTGATACCTGATAGTGAGTACAGAATGTAGATTTCATCACGGGAGGCCATGTTACTGCGCATAACCACACTGTTACATGAAGGTGAGTACAGAATGTAGATCTCATCATGCGAACGTAGTTTACTGCTGAAAACCACACTGTTACCTGAAAGTGAGAGTAGAATGTAGATTTCATCGAGGGATTCAAGTTTAGTGCTGATAACCACACTGTTACATGAAAGTGAGTACAGTATGTAGATTTCATCATGTGAAGGTAATCATCTGCTAAAAACCACATTGTTACCGGATAGTGAGTACAGAATGTAGATGTCATCATGGGAGGCCAGGTTACTGCTGATGACCACATTGCTACATGAAGGTGAGAACAGTATGTAGATTTCATCGAGGGAGGCAAGTTTAGTGCTGATAACCACACTGTTACATGAAAGTGAGAACAGTATGTAGCTTTCATCACGTGAAGCTAGTTTTCTGTTGAAAACCACACTGTTTCCTGAAAGTTAGACCATAATGTAGATTTCATCACGGGAGGCCAGGATACTGCTGATAACCACACTGTTTACATGAATGTGAGTACAGTATGTAGATTTCATCATGTGAAGCTAGTTATCTGCTAAAAACCACATTGTTACCGGATAGTGAGTACAGAATGTAGATGTCATCGTGGGAGGCCAGGTTACTGCTGATGACCACATTGCTACCTGAATGTGAGTACAGTATGTAGATTTCATCGAGGGAGGCAAGTTTAGTGTGATAACCATACTGTTACATGAAAGTGAGTACAGTATGTAGATTTCATCACGTGAAGCTAGTTTTCTGTTGAAAACCACACTGTTACCTGAAAGTGAGAATAGAATGTAGTTTTAATCACGGTAGGCCAGTTTGCTGCTTGAACTACTGCTTTACATGAGTCAGATTAAAGGATGTAGTTTTCAACACGGGAGGCCACCTTTCTGCTCAAAACCACACTGTTACATGAAGGTGAGTACAGTATGTAGATTTCATCACGTGAAGCTAGTTTTCTGTTGAAAACCACACTGTTACATGAAAGTGAGTACAGTATGTAGATTTCATCATTTGAAGCTAGTTATCTGCTAAAAACCACATTGTTACCGGATAGTGAGTACAGAATGTAGATGTCATCATGGGAGGCCAGGTTACTGCTGATGACCACATTGCTACATGAATGTGAGTACAGTATGTAGATTTCATCACGGGAGGCCAGGTTACTGCTGAAAGCCACACCGTTACATGAAAGTGAGTAAGTATGCAGATTTCATCAAGTGTAGCTAGTTTACTGCTGAAAACCACACTATTTCCTGAAAGTGAGCACAGAATGTAGATTTCATCACGTGATGCTAGTTTTCTGTTGAAAACCACACTGTTAGCTGAAAGTGAGAATAGAATGTAGTTTTCATCACGGTAGGCCAGTTTGCTCCTTGAACCATAGCTTTATATGAGTCAGATTACAGGATGTAGTTTTCAAAACGGGAGGCCAGGTTACTGCTGATAACCACACTGTTACATGAAAGTGAGTACAGTGTGTAGGTTTCATCATGTGAAGCTAGTTATCTGCTAAAAACGACACTGTTACCTGATACTGAGTACAGAATGTAGATATCATCATGGGAGGCCAGGTTACTGCTAATGACCACATTGTTACATGAAGGTGAGTACAGTATGTAGATTTCATCGCGGGAGGCAAGTTTAGTGCTGATAACCACACTGTTACATGAAAGTGAGTACAGTATGTAGATTTCATCATGTGAAGCTAGTTATCTGCTAAAAACCACATTGTTACCGGATAGTGAGTACAGAATGTAGATGTCATCATGGTTACTGGTCACCAAGTTACTGCTGATGACCACATTGCTACATGAATGTGAGTACAGTATGTAGATTTCATCACGTGAAGCTAGTTTACTGCTGAAAACCACACTGTTACATGAAAGTGAGTACAGAATGTAGATCTCATCATTCGAACGTGGTTTACTGCTGAAAACCACACTGTTACATGAAAGTGTGCACAGAATGTAGATTTCATCACGGGAGGCCAGGTTACTGCTGAAAGCCACACTGTTACATGAAAGTGAGTACAGTCTGTAGGTTTCATCATGGGAGGCCAGGTTTCTGCGCATAACCACACTGTTACATGAAGGTTAGCACAGTATGTAGATTTCATTGCGTTAAGCTAGTTTACTGCTGAATGCCACGCTGTTACCTGAAAGTGAGAATATAATGCAAATTTCATCACGGGAGGCCAGGTTACTGCTGATAACCACACTGATACCTGATAGTGAGTACAGAATGTAGGTTTCATCATGGGAGGCCAGGTTTCTGCGCATAACCACACTGTTACATGAAGGTGAGTACAGTATGTAGCTTTCATCACATGAAGCTAGTTTTCTGTTGAAATCCACACTGTTACCTGAAAGTGAGAATAGAATGTAGTCTTCATCACGGTAGGACAGTTTGGTGCTTGAACCACATCTTTACATGAGTCAGATTAAAGGATGTAGTTTTCAACACGGAAGGCCACGTTTCTGCTCATAACGACACTGTTACATGAAAGTGAGTAAGTATGTAGATTTCATCGCGGGAGGCAAGTTTAGTGCTGATAACCACATTGTTACATGAAAGTGAGTACAGTATGTAGATTTCATCATGTGAAGCTAGTTATCTGCTAAAAACCACATTGTTACCGGATAGTGAGTACAGAATGTAGATGTCATCGTGGGAGGCCAGGTTACTGCTGATGACCACATTGCTACCTGAATGTGAGTACAGTATGTAGATTTCATCGAGGGAGGCAAGTTTAGTGCTGATAACCATACTCTTACATGAAAGTGAGTACAGTATGTAGATTTCATCACGTGAAGCTAGTTTTCTGTTGAAAACCACACTGTTACCTGAAAGTGAGAATAGAATGTAGTTTTAATCACGGTAGGCCAGTTTGCTGCTTGAACTACTGCTTTACATGAGTCAGATTAAAGGATGTAGTTTTCAACACGGGAGGCCACCTTTCTGCTCAAAACCACACTGTTACATGAAGGTGAGTACAGTATGTAGATTTCATCACGTGAAGCTAGTTTTCTGTTGAAAACCACACTGTTACCTGTAAGTGAGCACAGAATGTAGATTTCATCATGTGAAGCTAGTTTTCTGTTGAAAACCACACTGTTACCTGAAATTGAGCTCAGAATGTAGATTTCATCACGTGATGCTAGTTTTTTGTTGAAAACCACACTGTTACATGAAAGTGAGTACAGTATGTAGATTTCATCATTTGAAGCTAGTTATCTGCTAAAAACCACATTGTTACCGGATAGTGAGTACAGAATGTAGATCTCATCATGCGAACGTAGTTTACTGCTGAAAACCACACTGTTACCTGAAAGTGTGCACAGAATGTAGATTTCATCACGGGAGGCAAGGTTACTGCTGAAAGCCCCACTGTTACATGAAAGTGAGTAAGTATGTAGATTTCATCAAGTGTAGCTAGTTTACTGCTGAAAACCACACTATTACCTGAAAGTGAGCACAGAATGTAGATTTCATCATGTGATGCTAGTTTCCTGTTGAAAACCACACTTTTAGCTGAAAGTGAGAATAGAATGTAGTTTTCATCACGGTAGGCCAGTTTGCTGCTTGAACCACAGCTTTATATGAGTCAGATTACAGGATGTAGTTTTCAAAACGGTAGGCCACGTTTCTGCTCAAAACCACACCGTTACATGAAGGTGAGTACAGTATGTAGATTTCATCACGGGAGGCCAGGTTACTGCTGATAACCACACTGTTACACGAAAGTGAGTACAGTCTGTAGGTTTCATCATGTGAAGCTAGTTATCTGCTAAAAACCACACTGTTACCTGACAGTGAGTACAGAATGTAGGTATCATCATGGGAGGCCAGGTTACTGCTAATGACCACATTGTTACATGAAGGTGAGTACAGTATGTAGATTTCATGGCGGGAGGCAAGTTTAGTGTTGATAACCACACTGTTACATGAAAGTGAGTACAGTATGTAGTTTTCATCATGTGAAGCTAGTTATCTGCTAAAAACCACATTGTTACCGGATAGTGAGTACAGAATGTAGATGTCATCATGGGAGGCCAGGTTACGGCTAATGACCACATTGATACCTGAATGTGAGTACAGTATGTAGATTTCATCGAGGGAGGCAAGTTTAGTGCTGATAACCACACTGTTACATGAAAGTGAGTACAGAATGTAGACCTCATCATGCGAACGTAGTTTACTGCAGAAAACCACACTGTTACCTGAAAGTGAGAGTAGAATGTAGATTTCATCACAGGAAGCCAAGTTACTGCTGATAACCACTGTTACATGAAGCTGAGTACAGTATGTAGGTTTAATTGTGTGAAGCAAGTTTACTGGTTGACCCACTGTTTTACATGAAGCAAAGTACTGGATGTAGTTTTCAACGTGGTAGGCCATGTTTCTACTGAAAGCCACACAGTTAAATGAACGTGAGCACAGAATGTAGATTTTAACACGGGAGGATAGGTTTCTGCTGATATCCGCATTGTTACATGAAAGTGAGCACAGAATGTGGATTTCATCACGTGAAGCTAGTTTTCTGTTGAAAACCACACTGTTACCTGAAAGTGAGAATAGAATGTAGTCTTCATCACGGTAGGCCAGTTTGCTGCTTGAAATACTGCTTTACATGAGTCGGATTAAAGGATGTAGTTTTCAACACTGGAGGCCACGTTTCTGCTCATAACCACACTGTTACATGAAGGTGAGGACAGTATGTAGATTTCATCACGTGAAGCTAGTTATCTGATAAAAACCACACTGATACCTGATAGTGAGTACAGAATGTAGATTTCATCACGGGAGGCCATGTTACTGCGCATAACCACACTGTTACATGAAGGTGAGTACAGAATGTAGATATCATCATGCGAACGTACTTTACTGCTGAAAACCACACTGTTACCTGAAAGTGAGAGTAGAATGTAGATTTCATCGAGGGATTCAAGTTTAGTGCTGATAACCACACTGTTACATGAAAGTGAGTACAGTATGTAGATTTCATATGTGAAGGTAATCATCTGCTAAAAACCACATTGTTACCGGATAGTGAGTACAGAATGTAGATGTCATCATGGGAGGCCAGGTTACTGCTGATGACCACATTGCTACATGAAGGTGAGAACAGTATGTAGATTTCATCGAGGGAGGCAAGTTTAGTGCTGATAACCACACTGTTACATGAAAGTGAGTACAGTATGTAGATTTATAGTGAGTAGTTTCTGGAAACCACTCTGAAAGTTAGACCATAAGAGTTGGGGCGGTCTGTGCCGTTGCGGGGTCGGTGTCTGTTGCCCTGTCCGGGGGTGGCCTGGGGGGTGCATCACGTGAAGCTAGTTTACTGCTGAAAACCACACTGTTACATGAATGTGAGTACAGTATGTAGATTTCATCACGTGAAGCTAGTTTACTGCTGAAAACCACACTGTTTACATGAATGTGAGTACAGTATGTAGATTTCATCATGTGAAGCTAGTTATCTGCTAAAAACCACACTGTTACATGAAAGTGAGTACAGTATGTAGATTTCATTACGTGAAGCTAGTTTACTGCTGAAAACCACACTGTTACATGAAAGTGAGTACAGAATGTAGTCTTCATCACGGGAGGCCAGGTTACTACGCATAACCACACTGTTACATGAAAGTGAGTAAGTATGCAGATTTCATCAAGTGTAGCTAGTTTACTGCTGAAAACCACGCTATTGCCTGAAAGTGAGCACAGAATGTAGAGTTCATCACGTTATGCTAGTTTTCTGTTGAAAACCACATTGTTAGCTGAAAGTGAGAATAGAATATAGTTTTCAAAACGGGAGGCCAGGTTACTGCTGATAACCACACTGTTACATGAAAGTGAGTAAGTATGTAGATTTCATCGCGGGAGGCAAGTTTAGTGCTGATAACCACATTGTTACATGAAAGTGAGTACAGTATGTAGATTTCATCATGTGAAGCTAGTTATCTGCTAAAAACCACACTGTTACATGAAAGTGAGTACAGTATGTAGATTTCATTACGTGAAGCTAGTTTACTGCTGAAAACCACACTGTTACATGAAAGTGAGTACAGAATGTAGTCTTCATCACGGGAGGCCAGGTTACTACGCATAACCACACTGTTACATGAAAGTGAGTAAGTATGCAGATTTCATCAAGTGTAGCTAGTTTACTGCTGAAAACCACGCTATTGCCTGAAAGTGAGCACAGAATGTAGAGTTCATCACGTTATGCTAGTTTTCTGTTGAAAACCACATTGTTAGCTGAAAGTGAGAATAGAATATAGTTTTCAAAACGGGAGGCCAGGTTACTGCTGATAACCACACTGTTACATGAAAGTGAGTAAGTATGTAGATTTCATCGCGGGAGGCAAGTTTAGTGCTGATAACCACATTGTTACATGAAAGTGAGTACAGTATGTAGATTTCATCATGTGAAGCTAGTTATCTGCTAAAAACCACATTGTTACCGGATAGTGAGTACAGAATGTAGATGTCATCGTGGGAGGCCAGGTTACTGCTGATGACCACATTGCTACCTGAATGTGAGTACAGTATGTAGATTTCATCGAGGGAGGCAAGTTTAGTGTGATAACCATACTGTTACATGAAAGTGAGTACAGTATGTAGATTTCATCACGTGAAGCTAGTTTTCTGTTGAAAACCACACTGTTACCTGAAAGTGAGAATAGAATGTAGTTTTAATCACGGTAGGCCAGTTTGCTGCTTGAACTACTGCTTTACATGAGTCAGATTAAAGGATGTAGTTTTCAACACGGGAGGCCACCTTTCTGCTCAAAACCACACTGTTACATGAAGGTGAGTACAGTATGTAGATTTCATCACGTGAAGCTAGTTTTCTGTTGAAAACCACACTGTTACATGAAAGTGAGTACAGTATGTAGATTTCATCATTTGAAGCTAGTTATCTGCTAAAAACCACATTGTTACCGGATAGTGAGTACAGAATGTAGATGTCATCATGGGAGGCCAGGTTACTGCTGATGACCACATTGCTACATGAATGTGAGTACAGTATGTAGATTTCATCACGGGAGGCCAGGTTACTGCTGAAAGCCACACCGTTACATGAAAGTGAGTAAGTATGCAGATTTCATCAAGTGTAGCTAGTTTACTGCTGAAAACCACACTATTTCCTGAAAGTGAGCACAGAATGTAGATTTCATCACGTGATGCTAGTTTTCTGTTGAAAACCACACTGTTAGCTGAAAGTGAGAATAGAATGTAGTTTTCATCACGGTAGGCCAGTTTGCTCCTTGAACCATAGCTTTATATGAGTCAGATTACAGGATGTAGTTTTCAAAACGGGAGGCCAGGTTACTGCTGATAACCACACTGTTACATGAAAGTGAGTACAGTGTGTAGGTTTCATCATGTGAAGCTAGTTATCTGCTAAAAACGACACTGTTACCTGATACTGAGTACAGAATGTAGATATCATCATGGGAGGCCAGGTTACTGCTAATGACCACATTGTTACATGAAGGTGAGTACAGTATGTAGATTTCATCGCGGGAGGCAAGTTTAGTGCTGATAACCACACTGTTACATGAAAGTGAGTACAGTATGTAGATTTCATCATGTGAAGCTAGTTATCTGCTAAAAACCACATTGTTACCGGATAGTGAGTACAGAATGTAGATGTCATCATGGTTACTGGTCACCAAGTTACTGCTGATGACCACATTGCTACATGAATGTGAGTACAGTATGTAGATTTCATCACGTGAAGCTAGTTTACTGCTGAAAACCACACTGTTACATGAAAGTGAGTACAGAATGTAGATCTCATCATTCGAACGTGGTTTACTGCTGAAAACCACACTGTTACATGAAAGTGTGCACAGAATGTAGATTTCATCACGGGAGGCCAGGTTACTGCTGAAAGCCACACTGTTACATGAAAGTGAGTACAGTCTGTAGGTTTCATCATGGGAGGCCAGGTTTCTGCGCATAACCACACTGTTACATGAAGGTTAGCACAGTATGTAGATTTCATTGCGTTAAGCTAGTTTACTGCTGAATGCCACGCTGTTACCTGAAAGTGAGAATATAATGCAAATTTCATCACGGGAGGCCAGGTTACTGCTGATAACCACACTGATACCTGATAGTGAGTACAGAATGTAGGTTTCATCATGGGAGGCCAGGTTTCTGCGCATAACCACACTGTTACATGAAGGTGAGTACAGTATGTAGCTTTCATCACATGAAGCTAGTTTTCTGTTGAAATCCACACTGTTACCTGAAAGTGAGAATAGAATGTAGTCTTCATCACGGTAGGACAGTTTGGTGCTTGAACCACATCTTTACATGAGTCAGATTAAAGGATGTAGTTTTCAACACGGAAGGCCACGTTTCTGCTCATAACGACACTGTTACATGAAAGTGAGTAAGTATGTAGATTTCATCGCGGGAGGCAAGTTTAGTGCTGATAACCACATTGTTACATGAAAGTGAGTACAGTATGTAGATTTCATCATGTGAAGCTAGTTATCTGCTAAAAACCACATTGTTACCGGATAGTGAGTACAGAATGTAGATGTCATCGTGGGAGGCCAGGTTACTGCTGATGACCACATTGTTACATGAAGGTGAGTACAGTATGTAGATTTCATGGCGGGAGGCAAGTTTAGTGTTGATAACCACACTGTTACATGAAAGTGAGTACAGTATGTAGTTTTCATATGTGAAGCTAGTTATCTGCTAAAAACCACATTGTTACCGGATAGTGAGTACAGAATGTAGATGTCATGTGGGAGGCCAGGTTACGCTAATGACCACATTGATACCTGAATGTGAGTAAGTATGTAGATTTCATCGAGGGAGGCAAGTTTAGTGCTGATAACCACACTGTTACATGAAAGTGAGAACAGTATGTAGCTTTCATCACGTGAAGCTAGTTTTCTGTTGAAAACCACACTGTTTCCTGAAAGTTAGACCAGTAATGTAGATTTCATCACGGGAGGCCAGGATACTGCTGATAACCACACTGTTTACATGAATGTGAGTACAGTATGTAGATTTCATCACGTGAAGCTAGTTTACTGCTGAAAACCACACTGTTACATGAATGTGAGTACAGTATGTAGATTTCATCACGTGAAGCTAGTTTACTGCTGAAAACCACACTGTTTACATGAATGTGAGTACAGTATGTAGATTTCATCATGTGAAGCTAGTTATCTGCTAAAAACCACACTGTTACATGAAAGTGAGTACAGTATGTAGATTTCATTACGTGAAGCTAGTTTACTGCTGAAAACCACACTGTTACATGAAAGTGAGTACAGAATGTAGTCTTCATCACGGGAGGCCAGGTTACTACGCATAACCACACTGTTACATGAAAGTGAGTAAGTATGCAGATTTATCAAGTGTAGCTAGTTTACTCTGAAAACCACGCTATTCCTGAAAGTGAGCACAGAATATAGAGTTCATCACGTTATGCTAGTTTTCTGTTGAAAACCACATTGTTAGCTGAAAGTGAGAATAGAATATAGTTTTCAAAACGGGAGGCCAGGTTACTGCTGATAACCACACTGTTACATGAAAGTGAGTAAGTATGTAGATTTCATCGCGGGAGGCAAGTTTAGTGCTGATAACCACATTGTTCCATGAAAGTGAGTACAGTATGTAGATTTCATCATGTGAAGCTAGTTATATCTGCTAAAAACCACACTGTTACATGAAAGTGAGTACAGTATGTAGATTTCATTACGTGAAGCTAGTTTACTGCTGAAAACCACACTGTTACATGAAAGTGAGTACAGAATGTAGTCTTCATCACGGGAGGCCAGGTTACTACGCATAACCACACTGTTACATGAAAGTGAGTAAGTATGCAGATTTCATCAAGTGTAGCTAGTTTACTGCTGAAAACCACGCTATTGCCTGAAAGTGAGCACAGAATGTAGAGTTCATCACGTTATGCTAGTTTTCTGTTGAAAACCACATTGTTAGCTGAAAGTGAGAATAGAATATAGTTTTCAAAACGGGAGGCCAGGTTACTGCTGATAACCACACTGTTACATGAAAGTGAGTAAGTATGTAGATTTCATCGCGGGAGAAAAGTTTAGTGCTGATAACCACATTGTTACATGAAAGTGAGTACAGTATGTAGATTTCATCATGTGAAGCTAGTTATCTGCTAAAAACCACATTGTTACCGGATAGTGAGTACAGAATGTAGATGTCATCGTGGGAGGCCAGGTTACTGCTGATGACCACATTGCTACCTGAATGTGAGTACAGTATGTAGATTTCATCGAGGGAGGCAAGTTTAGTGTGATAACCATACTGTTACATGAAAGTGAGTACAGTATGTAGATTTCATCACGTGAAGCTAGTTTTCTGTTGAAAACCACACTGTTACCTGAAAGTGAGAATAGAATGTAGTTTTAATCACGGTAGGCCAGTTTGCTGCTTGAACTACTGCTTTACATGAGTCAGATTAAAGGATGTAGTTTTCAACACGGGAGGCCACCTTTCTGCTCAAAACCACACTGTTACATGAAGGTGAGTACAGTATGTAGATTTCATCACGTGAAGCTAGTTTTCTGTTGAAAACCACACTGTTACATGAAAGTGAGTACAGTATGTAGATTTCATCATTTGAAGCTAGTTATCTGCTAAAAACCACATTGTTACCGGATAGTGAGTACAGAATGTAGATGTCATCATGGGAGGCCAGGTTACTGCTGATGACCACATTGCTACATGAATGTGAGTACAGTATGTAGATTTCATCACGGGAGGCCAGGTTACTGCTGAAAGCCACACCGTTACATGAAAGTGAGTAAGTATGCAGATTTCATCAAGTGTAGCTAGTTTACTGCTGAAAACCACACTATTTCCTGAAAGTGAGCACAGAATGTAGATTTCATCACGTGATGCTAGTTTTCTGTTGAAAACCACACTGTTAGCTGAAAGTGAGAATAGAATGTAGTTTTCATCACGGTAGGCCAGTTTGCTCCTTGAACCATAGCTTTATATGAGTCAGATTACAGGATGTAGTTTTCAAAACGGGAGGCCAGGTTACTGCTGATAACCACACTGTTACATGAAAGTGAGTACAGTGTGTAGGTTTCATCATGTGAAGCTAGTTATCTGCTAAAAACGACACTGTTACCTGATACTGAGTACAGAATGTAGATATCATCATGGGAGGCCAGGTTACTGCTAATGACCACATTGTTACATGAAGGTGAGTACAGTATGTAGATTTCATCGCGGGAGGCAAGTTTAGTGCTGATAACCACACTGTTACATGAAAGTGAGTACAGTATGTAGATTTCATCATGTGAAGCTAGTTATCTGCTAAAAACCACATTGTTACCGGATAGTGAGTACAGAATGTAGATGTCATCATGGTTACTGGTCACCAAGTTACTGCTGATGACCACATTGCTACATGAATGTGAGTACAGTATGTAGATTTCATCACGTGAAGCTAGTTTACTGCTGAAAACCACACTGTTACATGAAAGTGAGTACAGAATGTAGATCTCATCATTCGAACGTGGTTTACTGCTGAAAACCACACTGTTACATGAAAGTGTGCACAGAATGTAGATTTCATCACGGGAGGCCAGGTTACTGCTGAAAGCCACACTGTTACATGAAAGTGAGTACAGTCTGTAGGTTTCATCATGGGAGGCCAGGTTTCTGCGCATAACCACACTGTTACATGAAGGTTAGCACAGTATGTAGATTTCATTGCGTTAAGCTAGTTTACTGCTGAATGCCACGCTGTTACCTGAAAGTGAGAATATAATGCAAATTTCATCACGGGAGGCCAGGTTACTGCTGATAACCACACTGATACCTGATAGTGAGTACAGAATGTAGGTTTCATCATGGGAGGCCAGGTTTCTGCGCATAACCACACTGTTACATGAAGGTGAGTACAGTATGTAGCTTTCATCACATGAAGCTAGTTTTCTGTTGAAATCCACACTGTTACCTGAAAGTGAGAATAGAATGTAGTCTTCATCACGGTAGGACAGTTTGGTGCTTGAACCACATCTTTACATGAGTCAGATTAAAGGATGTAGTTTTCAACACGGAAGGCCACGTTTCTGCTCATAACGACACTGTTACATGAAAGTGAGTAAGTATGTAGATTTCATCGCGGGAGGCAAGTTTAGTGCTGATAACCACATTGTTACATGAAAGTGAGTACAGTATGTAGATTTCATCATGTGAAGCTAGTTATCTGCTAAAAACCACATTGTTACCGGATAGTGAGTACAGAATGTAGATGTCATCGTGGGAGGCCAGGTTACTGCTGATGACCACATTGCTACCTGAATGTGAGTACAGTATGTAGATTTCATCGAGGGAGGCAAGTTTAGTGCTGATAACCATACTCTTACATGAAAGTGAGTACAGTATGTAGATTTCATCACGTGAAGCTAGTTTTCTGTTGAAAACCACACTGTTACCTGAAAGTGAGAATAGAATGTAGTTTTAATCACGGTAGGCCAGTTTGCTGCTTGAACTACTGCTTTACATGAGTCAGATTAAAGGATGTAGTTTTCAACACGGGAGGCCACCTTTCTGCTCAAAACCACACTGTTACATGAAGGTGAGTACAGTATGTAGATTTCATCACGTGAAGCTAGTTTTCTGTTGAAACCCCACTGTTACCTGTAAGTGAGCACAGAATGTAGATTTCATCATGTGAAGCTAGTTTTCTGTTGAAAACCACACTGTTACCTGAAATTGAGCTCAGAATGTAGATTTCATCACGTGATGCTAGTTTTTTGTTGAAAACCACACTGTTACATGAAAGTGAGTACAGTATGTAGATTTCATCATTTGAAGCTAGTTATCTGCTAAAAACCACATTGTTACCGGATAGTGAGTACAGAATGTAGATGTCATCATGGTTACTGGTCACCAGGTTACTGCTGATGACCACATTGCTACATGTATGTGAGTACAGTATGTAGATTTCATCACGTAAAGCTAGTTTACTGCTGAAAACCACACTGTTACATGAAAGTGAGTACAGAATGTAGATCTCATCATGCGAACGTAGTTTACTGCTGAAAACCACACTGTTACCTGAAAGTGTGCACAGAATGTAGATTTCATCACAGGAGGCCAGGTTACTGCTGATAAGCCCCACTGTTACATGAAGGTGAGTACAGTATGTAGGTTTCATTATGTGAAGCTAGTTTACTGCTGAAGACCACACTGTTTTACCTGAAAGTGAGTACAGGATGTAGATTTCATCAACGTGGTAGGCCATGCTAGTTTCTATTGAAAGCCACACTTTTAAATGAACGTGAGAATAGAATGTAGATTTCATCACGGGGGAGTTTAAAAAGGGTGGGGGTGTTGTGTTCTCCGCTGATGATAGGTTTCTGCTGATATCCGCATTGTTACATGAAAGTGAGCACAGAATGTGGATTTCATCACGTGAAGCTAGTTTTCTGCTAAAACCACACTGTTACATGAAAGTGAGTACAGTATGTAGTTTTCATCACGTGAGGCTAGTTTTCTGCTGAAAACCACACTGTTACATGAAAGTGAGTACAGAATGTAGTCTTCATCACGGGAGGCCAGGTTACTGTTACTACGCATAACCACACTGTTACATGAAAGTGAGTACAGTATGTAGATTTCATCAAGTGAAGCTAGTTTACTGCTGAAAACCACGCTATTGCCTGAAAGTGAGCACAGAATGTAGAGTTCATCACGTTATGCTAGTTTTCTGTTGAAAACCACATTGTTAGCTGAAAGTGAGAATAGAATATAGTTTTCATCACGGGAGGCCAGTTTACTGCTGATAACCACACTGTTACATGAAAGTGAGTAAGTATGTAGATTTCATCGCGGGAGGCAAGTTTAGTGCTGATAACCACATTGTTACATGAAAGTGAGTACAGTATGTAGATTTCATCATGTGAAGCTAGTTATATCTGCTAAAAACCACACTGTTACATGAAAGTGAGTACAGTATGTAGATTTCATTACGTGAAGCTAGTTTACTGCTGAAAACCACACTGTTACATGAAAGTGAGTACAGAATGTAGTCTTCATCACGGGAGGCCAGGTTACTACGCATAACCACACTGTTACATGAAAGTGAGTAAGTATGCAGATTTCATCAAGTGTAGCTAGTTTACTGCTGAAAACCACGCTATTGCCTGAAAGTGAGCACAGAATGTAGAGTTCATCACGTTATGCTAGTTTTCTGTTGAAAACCACATTGTTAGCTGAAAGTGAGAATAGAATATAGTTTTCAAAACGGGAGGCCAGGTTACTGCTGATAACCACACTGTTACATGAAAGTGAGTAAGTATGTAGATTTCATCGCGGGAGAAAAGTTTAGTGCTGATAACCACATTGTTACATGAAAGTGAGTACAGTATGTAGATTTCATCATGTGAAGCTAGTTATCTGCTAAAAACCACATTGTTACCGGATAGTGAGTACAGAATGTAGATGTCATCGTGGGAGGCCAGGTTACTGCTGATGACCACATTGCTACCTGAATGTGAGTACAGTATGTAGATTTCATCGAGGGAGGCAAGTTTAGTGTGATAACCATACTGTTACATGAAAGTGAGTACAGTATGTAGATTTCATCACGTGAAGCTAGTTTTCTGTTGAAAACCACACTGTTACCTGAAAGTGAGAATAGAATGTAGTTTTAATCACGGTAGGCCAGTTTGCTGCTTGAACTACTGCTTTACATGAGTCAGATTAAAGGATGTAGTTTTCAACACGGGAGGCCACCTTTCTGCTCAAAACCACACTGTTACATGAAGGTGAGTACAGTATGTAGATTTCATCACGTGAAGCTAGTTTTCTGTTGAAAACCACACTGTTACATGAAAGTGAGTACAGTATGTAGATTTCATCATTTGAAGCTAGTTATCTGCTAAAAACCACATTGTTACCGGATAGTGAGTACAGAATGTAGATGTCATCATGGGAGGCCAGGTTACTGCTGATGACCACATTGCTACATGAATGTGAGTACAGTATGTAGATTTCATCACGGGAGGCCAGGTTACTGCTGAAAGCCACACCGTTACATGAAAGTGAGTAAGTATGCAGATTTCATCAAGTGTAGCTAGTTTACTGCTGAAAACCACACTATTTCCTGAAAGTGAGCACAGAATGTAGATTTCATCACGTGATGCTAGTTTTCTGTTGAAAACCACACTGTTAGCTGAAAGTGAGAATAGAATGTAGTTTTCATCACGGTAGGCCAGTTTGCTCCTTGAACCATAGCTTTATATGAGTCAGATTACAGGATGTAGTTTTCAAAACGGGAGGCCAGGTTACTGCTGATAACCACACTGTTACATGAAAGTGAGTACAGTGTGTAGGTTTCATCATGTGAAGCTAGTTATCTGCTAAAAACGACACTGTTACCTGATACTGAGTACAGAATGTAGATATCATCATGGGAGGCCAGGTTACTGCTAATGACCACATTGTTACATGAAGGTGAGTACAGTATGTAGATTTCATCGCGGGAGGCAAGTTTAGTGCTGATAACCACACTGTTACATGAAAGTGAGTACAGTATGTAGATTTCATCATGTGAAGCTAGTTATCTGCTAAAAACCACATTGTTACCGGATAGTGAGTACAGAATGTAGATGTCATCATGGTTACTGGTCACCAAGTTACTGCTGATGACCACATTGCTACATGAATGTGAGTACAGTATGTAGATTTCATCACGTGAAGCTAGTTTACTGCTGAAAACCACACTGTTACATGAAAGTGAGTACAGAATGTAGATCTCATCATTCGAACGTGGTTTACTGCTGAAAACCACACTGTTACATGAAAGTGTGCACAGAATGTAGATTTCATCACGGGAGGCCAGGTTACTGCTGAAAGCCACACTGTTACATGAAAGTGAGTACAGTCTGTAGGTTTCATCATGGGAGGCCAGGTTTCTGCGCATAACCACACTGTTACATGAAGGTTAGCACAGTATGTAGATTTCATTGCGTTAAGCTAGTTTACTGCTGAATGCCACGCTGTTACCTGAAAGTGAGAATATAATGCAAATTTCATCACGGGAGGCCAGGTTACTGCTGATAACCACACTGATACCTGATAGTGAGTACAGAATGTAGGTTTCATCATGGGAGGCCAGGTTTCTGCGCATAACCACACTGTTACATGAAGGTGAGTACAGTATGTAGCTTTCATCACATGAAGCTAGTTTTCTGTTGAAATCCACACTGTTACCTGAAAGTGAGAATAGAATGTAGTCTTCATCACGGTAGGACAGTTTGGTGCTTGAACCACATCTTTACATGAGTCAGATTAAAGGATGTAGTTTTCAACACGGAAGGCCACGTTTCTGCTCATAACGACACTGTTACATGAAAGTGAGTAAGTATGTAGATTTCATCGCGGGAGGCAAGTTTAGTGCTGATAACCACATTGTTACATGAAAGTGAGTACAGTATGTAGATTTCATCATGTGAAGCTAGTTATCTGCTAAAAACCACATTGTTACCGGATAGTGAGTACAGAATGTAGATGTCATTGTGGGAGGCCAGGTTACTGCTGATGACCACATTGCTACCTGAATGTGAGTACAGTATGTAGATTTCATCGAGGGAGGCAAGTTTAGTGCTGATAACCATACTCTTACATGAAAGTGAGTACAGTATGTAGATTTCATCACGTGAAGCTAGTTTTCTGTTGAAAACCACACTGTTACCTGAAAGTGAGAATAGAATGTAGTTTTAATCAGGAGGCGTTTGCTGTTGACTACGTTAGGATTAAATGTTTACGGAGGGGGGGTGAAGTGAGTAAGAATGTAGATTTCATCACGTGAAGCTAGTTTTCTGTTGAAAACCACACTGTTACCTGAAAGTGAGAATAGAATGTAGTTTTCATCACGGTAGGCCAGTTTGCTGCTTGAACTACTGCTTTACATGAGTCAGATTAAAGGATGTAGTTTTCAACACGGGAGGCCACCTTTCTGCTCAAAACCACACTGTTACATGAAGGTGAGCACAGAATGTAGATTTCATCATGTGAAGCTAGTTTTCTGTTGAAAACCACACTGTTACCTGAAATTGAGCTCAGAATGTAGATTTCATCACGTGATGCTAGTTTTTTGTTGAAAACCACACTGTTACATGAAAGTGAGTACAGTATGTAGATTTCATCATTTGAAGCTAGTTATCTGCTAAAAACCACATTGTTACCGGATAGTGAGTACAGAATGTAGATGTCATCATGTTACTGGTCACCAGGTTACTGCTGATGACCACATTGCTACATGTATGTTAGTACAGTATGTAGATTTCATCACGTAAAGCTAGTTTACTGCTGAAAACCACACTGTTACATGAAAGTGAGAGTAGAATGTAGATTTCATCACAGGAAGCCAAGTTACTGCTGATAACCACTGTTACATGAAGCTGAGTACAGTATGTAGGTTTAATTGTGTGAAGCAAGTTTACTGGTTGACCCACTGTTTTACATGAAGCAAAGTACTGGATGTAGTTTTCAACGTGGTAGGCCATGTTTCTACTGAAAGCCACACAGTTAAATGAACGTGAGCACAGAATGTAGATTTTAACACGGGAGGATAGGTTTCTGCTGATATCCGCATTGTTACATGAAAGTGAGCACAGAATGTGGATTTCATCACGTGAAGCTAGTTTTCTGTTGAAAACCACACTGTTACATGAAAGTGAGTACAGAATGTAGTCTTCATCACGGGAGGCCAGGTTACTACGCATAACCACACTGTTACATGAAAGTGAGTAAGTATGTAGATTTCATCAAGTGTAGCTAGTTTACTGCTGAAAACCACGCTATTGCCTGAAAGTGAGCACAGAATGTAGATTTCATCACGTGATGCTAGTTTTCTGTTGAAAACCACATTGTTAGCTGAAAGTGAGAATAGAATATAGTTTTCATCGCGGGAGGCCAGTTTAGTGCTGATAACCACACTGTTACATGAAAGTGAGTACAGAATGTAGGTTTCATCATGGGAGGCCAGGTTTCTGCGCATAACCACACTGTTACATGAAGGTGAGTACAGTATGTAGCTTTCATCACATGAAGCTAGTTTTCTGTTGAAATCCACACTGTTACCTGAAAGTGAGAATAGAATGTAGTCTTCATCACGGTAGGACAGTTTGGTGCTTGAACCACATCTTTACATGAGTCAGATTAAAGGATGTAGTTTTCAACACGGAAGGCCACGTTTCTGCTCATAACGACACTGTTACATGAAAGTGAGTAAGTATGTAGATTTCATCGCGGGAGGCAAGTTTAGTGCTGATAACCACATTGTTACATGAAAGTGAGTACAGTATGTAGATTTCATCATGTGAAGCTAGTTATCTCCTAAAAACCACATTGTTACCGGATAGTGAGTACAGAATGTAGATGTCATTGTGGGAGGCCAGGTTACTGCTGATGACCACATTGCTACCTGAATGTGAGTACAGTATGTAGATTTCATCGAGGGAGGCAAGTTTAGTGCTGATAACCATACTCTTACATGAAAGTGAGTACAGTATGTAGATTTCATCACGTGAAGCTAGTTTTCTGTTGAAAACCACACTGTTACCTGAAAGTGAGAATAGAATGTAGTTTTAATCACGGTAGGCCAGTTTGCTGCTTGAACTACTGCTTTACATGAGTCAGATTAAAGGATGTAGTTTTCAACACGGGAGGCCACCTTTCTGCTCAAAACCACACTGTTACATGAAGGTGAGCACAGAATGTAGATTTCATCATGTGAAGCTAGTTTTCTGTTGAAAACCACACTGTTACCTGAAATTGAGCTCAGAATGTAGATTTCATCACGTGATGCTAGTTTTTTGTTGAAAACCACACTGTTACATGAAAGTGAGTACAGTATGTAGATTTCATCATTTGAAGCTAGTTATCTGCTAAAAACCACATTGTTACCGGATAGTGAGTACAGAATGTAGATGTCATCATGGTTACTGGTCACCAGGTTACTGCTGATGACCACATTGCTACATGTATGTTAGTACAGTATGTAGATTTCATCACGTAAAGCTAGTTTACTGCTGAAAACCACACTGTTACATGAAAGTGAGAGTAGAATGTAGATTTCATCACAGGAAGCCAAGTTACTGCTGATAACCACTGTTACATGAAGCTGAGTACAGTATGTAGGTTTAATTGTGTGAAGCAAGTTTACTGGTTGACCCACTGTTTTACATGAAGCAAAGTACTGGATGTAGTTTTCAACGTGGTAGGCCATGTTTCTACTGAAAGCCACACAGTTAAATGAACGTGAGCACAGAATGTAGATTTTAACACGGGAGGATAGGTTTCTGCTGATATCCGCATTGTTACATGAAAGTGAGCACAGAATGTGGATTTCATCACGTGAAGCTAGTTTTCTGTTGAAAACCACACTGTTACATGAAAGTGAGTACAGAATGTAGTCTTCATCACGGGAGGCCAGGTTACTACGCATAACCACACTGTTACATGAAAGTGAGTAAGTATGCAGATTTCATCAAGTGTAGCTAGTTTACTGCTGAAAACCACGCTATTGCCTGAAAGTGAGCACAGAATGTAGAGTTCATCACGTGATGCTAGTTTTCTGTTGAAAACCACATTGTTAGCTGAAAGTGAGAATAGAATATAGTTTTCATCGCGGGAGGCAAGTTTAGTGCTGATAACCACACTGTTACATGAAAGTGAGTAAGTATGTAGATTTCATCGCGGGAGGCAAGTTTAGTGCTGATAACCACATTGTTCCATGAAAGTGAGTACAGTATGTAGATTTCATCATGTGAAGCTAGTTATATCTGCTAAAAACCACACTGTTACATGAAAGTGAGTACAGTATGTAGATTTCATTACGTGAAGCTAATTTACTGCTGAAAACCACACTGTTACATGAAAGTGAGTACAGAATGTAGTCTTCATCACGGGAGGCCAGGTTACTACGCATAACCACACTGTTACATGAAAGTGAGTAAGTATGCAGATTTCATCAAGTGTAGCTAGTTTACTGCTGAAAACCACGCTATTGCCTGAAAGTGAGCACAGAATGTAGAGTTCATCACGTTATGCTAGTTTTCTGTTGAAAACCACATTGTTAGCTGAAAGTGAGAATAGAATATAGTTTTCAAAACGGGAGGCCAGGTTACTGCTGATAACCACACTGTTACATGAAAGTGAGTAAGTATGTAGATTTCATCGCGGGAGAAAAGTTTAGTGCTGATAACCACATTGTTACATGAAAGTGAGTACAGTATGTAGATTTCATCATGTGAAGCTAGTTATATCTGCTAAAAACCACACTGTTACATGAAAGTGAGTACAGTATGTAGATTTCATTACGTGAAGCTAGTTTACTGCTGAAAACCACACTGTTACATGAAAGTGAGTACAGAATGTAGTCTTCATCACGGGAGGCCAGGTTACTACGCATAACCACACTGTTACATGAAAGTGAGTAAGTATGCAGATTTCATCAAGTGTAGCTAGTTTACTGCTGAAAACCATGCTATTGCCTGAAAGTGAGCACAGAATGTAGAGTTCATCACGTTATGCTAGTTTTCTGTTGAAAACCACATTGTTAGCTGAAAGTGAGAATAGAATATAGTTTTCAAAACGGGAGGCCAGGTTACTGCTGATAACCACACTGTTACATGAAAGTGAGTAAGTATGTAGATTTCATCGCGGGAGAAAAGTTTAGTGCTGATAACCACATTGTTACATGAAAGTGAGTACAGTATGTAGATTTCATCATGTGAAGCTAGTTATCTGCTAAAAACCACATTGTTACCGGATAGTGAGTACAGAATGTAGATGTCATCGTGGGAGGCCAGGTTACTGCTGATGACCACATTGCTACCTGAATGTGAGTACAGTATGTAGATTTCATCGAGGGAGGCAAGTTTAGTGTGATAACCATACTGTTACATGAAAGTGAGTACAGTATGTAGATTTCATCACGTGAAGCTAGTTTTCTGTTGAAAACCACACTGTTACCTGAAAGTGAGAATAGAATGTAGTTTTAATCACGGTAGGCCAGTTTGCTGCTTGAACTACTGCTTTACATGAGTCAGATTAAAGGATGTAGTTTTCAACACGGGAGGCCACCTTTCTGCTCAAAACCACACTGTTACATGAAGGTGAGTACAGTATGTAGATTTCATCACGTGAAGCTAGTTTTCTGTTGAAAACCACACTGTTACATGAAAGTGAGTACAGTATGTAGATTTCATCATTTGAAGCTAGTTATCTGCTAAAAACCACATTGTTACCGGATAGTGAGTACAGAATGTAGATGTCATCATGGGAGGCCAGGTTACTGCTGATGACCACATTGCTACATGAATGTGAGTACAGTATGTAGATTTCATCACGGGAGGCCAGGTTACTGCTGAAAGCCACACCGTTACATGAAAGTGAGTAAGTATGCAGATTTCATCAAGTGTAGCTAGTTTACTGCTGAAAACCACACTATTTCCTGAAAGTGAGCACAGAATGTAGATTTCATCACGTGATGCTAGTTTTCTGTTGAAAACCACACTGTTAGCTGAAAGTGAGAATAGAATGTAGTTTTCATCACGGTAGGCCAGTTTGCTCCTTGAACCATAGCTTTATATGAGTCAGATTACAGGATGTAGTTTTCAAAACGGGAGGCCAGGTTACTGCTGATAACCACACTGTTACATGAAAGTGAGTACAGTGTGTAGGTTTCATCATGTGAAGCTAGTTATCTGCTAAAAACGACACTGTTACCTGATACTGAGTACAGAATGTAGATATCATCATGGGAGGCCAGGTTACTGCTAATGACCACATTGTTACATGAAGGTGAGTACAGTATGTAGATTTCATCGCGGGAGGCAAGTTTAGTGCTGATAACCACACTGTTACATGAAAGTGAGTACAGTATGTAGATTTCATCATGTGAAGCTAGTTATCTGCTAAAAACCACATTGTTACCGGATAGTGAGTACAGAATGTAGATGTCATCATGGTTACTGGTCACCAAGTTACTGCTGATGACCACATTGCTACATGAATGTGAGTACAGTATGTAGATTTCATCACGTGAAGCTAGTTTACTGCTGAAAACCACACTGTTACATGAAAGTGAGTACAGAATGTAGATCTCATCATTCGAACGTGGTTTACTGCTGAAAACCACACTGTTACATGAAAGTGTGCACAGAATGTAGATTTCATCACGGGAGGCCAGGTTACTGCTGAAAGCCACACTGTTACATGAAAGTGAGTACAGTCTGTAGGTTTCATCATGGGAGGCCAGGTTTCTGCGCATAACCACACTGTTACATGAAGGTTAGCACAGTATGTAGATTTCATTGCGTTAAGCTAGTTTACTGCTGAATGCCACGCTGTTACCTGAAAGTGAGAATATAATGCAAATTTCATCACGGGAGGCCAGGTTACTGCTGATAACCACACTGATACCTGATAGTGAGTACAGAATGTAGGTTTCATCATGGGAGGCCAGGTTTCTGCGCATAACCACACTGTTACATGAAGGTGAGTACAGTATGTAGCTTTCATCACATGAAGCTAGTTTTCTGTTGAAATCCACACTGTTACCTGAAAGTGAGAATAGAATGTAGTCTTCATCACGGTAGGACAGTTTGGTGCTTGAACCACATCTTTACATGAGTCAGATTAAAGGATGTAGTTTTCAACACGGAAGGCCACGTTTCTGCTCATAACGACACTGTTACATGAAAGTGAGTAAGTATGTAGATTTCATCGCGGGAGGCAAGTTTAGTGCTGATAACCACATTGTTACATGAAAGTGAGTACAGTATGTAGATTTCATCATGTGAAGCTAGTTATCTGCTAAAAACCACATTGTTACCGGATAGTGAGTACAGAATGTAGATGTCATTGTGGGAGGCCAGGTTACTGCTGATGACCACATTGCTACCTGAATGTGAGTACAGTATGTAGATTTCATCGAGGGAGGCAAGTTTAGTGCTGATAACCATACTCTTACATGAAAGTGAGTACAGTATGTAGATTTCATCACGTGAAGCTAGTTTTCTGTTGAAAACCACACTGTTACCTGAAAGTGAGAATAGAATGTAGTTTTAATCACGGTAGGCCAGTTTGCTGCTTGAACTACTGCTTTACATGAGTCAGATTAAAGGATGTAGTTTTCAACACGGGAGGCCACCTTTCTGCTCAAAACCACACTGTTACATGAAGGTGAGCACAGAATGTAGATTTCATCATGTGAAGCTAGTTTTCTGTTGAAAACCACACTGTTACCTGAAATTGAGCTCAGAATGTAGATTTCATCACGTGATGCTAGTTTTTTGTTGAAAACCACACTGTTACATGAAAGTGAGTACAGTATGTAGATTTCATCATTTGAAGCTAGTTATCTGCTAAAAACCACATTGTTACCGGATAGTGAGTACAGAATGTAGATGTCATCATGGTTACTGGTCAAACCAGGTTACTGCTGATGACCACATTGCTACATGTATGTGAGTACAGTATGTAGATTTCATCACGTAAAGCTAGTTTACTGCTGAAAACCACACTGTTACATGAAAGTGAGAGTAGAATGTAGATTTCATCACAGGAAGCCAAGTTACTGCTGATAACCACTGTTACATGAAAGCTGAGTACAGTATGTAGGTTTAATTGTGTGAAGCAAGTTTACTGGTTGACCCACTGTTTTACATGAAGCAAAGTACTGGATGTAGTTTTCAACGTGGTAGGCCATGTTTCTACTGAAAGCCACACAGTTAAATGAACGTGAGCACAGAATGTAGATTTTAACACGGGAGGATAGGTTTCTGCTGATATCCGCATTGTTACATGAAAGTGAGCACAGAATGTGGATTTCATCACGTGAAGCTAGTTTTCTGTTGAAAACCACACTGTTACATGAAAGTGAGTACAGAATGTAGTCTTCATCACGGGAGGCCAGGTTACTACGCATAACCACACTGTTACATGAAAGTGAGTAAGTATGCAGATTTCATCAAGTGTAGCTAGTTTACTGCTGAAAACCACGCTATTGCCTGAAAGTGAGCACAGAATGTAGAGTTCATCACGTTATGCTAGTTTTCTGTTGAAAACCACATTGTTAGCTGAAAGTGAGAATAGAATATAGTTTTCAAAACGGGAGGCAAGTTTAGTGCTGATAACCACACTGTTACATGAAAGTGAGTAAGTATGTAGATTTCATCGCGGGAGGCAAGTTTAGTGCTGATAACCACATTGTTCCATGAAAGTGAGTACAGTATGTAGATTTCATCATGTGAAGCTAGTTATATCTGCTAAAAACCACACTGTTACATGAAAGTGAGTACAGTATGTAGATTTCATTACGTGAAGCTAGTTTACTGCTGAAAACCACACTGTTACATGAAAGTGAGTACAGAATGTAGTCTTCATCACGGGAGGCCAGGTTACTACGCATAACCACACTGTTACATGAAAGTGAGTAAGTATGCAGATTTCATCAAGTGTAGCTAGTTTACTGCTGAAAACCACGCTATTGCCTGAAAGTGAGCACAGAATGTAGAGTTCATCACGTTATGCTAGTTTTCTGTTGAAAACCACATTGTTAGCTGAAAGTGAGAATAGAATATAGTTTTCAAAACGGGAGGCCAGGTTACTGCTGATAACCACACTGTTACATGAAAGTGAGTAAGTATGTAGATTTCATCGCGGGAGAAAAGTTTAGTGCTGATAACCACATTGTTACATGAAAGTGAGTACAGTATGTAGATTTCATCATGTGAAGCTAGTTATCTGCTAAAAACCACATTGTTACCGGATAGTGAGTACAGAATGTAGATGTCATCGTGGGAGGCCAGGTTACTGCTGATGACCACATTGCTACCTGAATGTGAGTACAGTATGTAGATTTCATCGAGGGAGGCAAGTTTAGTGTGATAACCATACTGTTACATGAAAGTGAGTACAGTATGTAGATTTCATCACGTGAAGCTAGTTTTCTGTTGAAAACCACACTGTTACCTGAAAGTGAGAATAGAATGTAGTTTTAATCACGGTAGGCCAGTTTGCTGCTTGAACTACTGCTTTACATGAGTCAGATTAAAGGATGTAGTTTTCAACACGGGAGGCCACCTTTCTGCTCAAAACCACACTGTTACATGAAGGTGAGTACAGTATGTAGATTTCATCACGTGAAGCTAGTTTTCTGTTGAAAACCACACTGTTACATGAAAGTGAGTACAGTATGTAGATTTCATCATTTGAAGCTAGTTATCTGCTAAAAACCACATTGTTACCGGATAGTGAGTACAGAATGTAGATGTCATCATGGGAGGCCAGGTTACTGCTGATGACCACATTGCTACATGAATGTGAGTACAGTATGTAGATTTCATCACGGGAGGCCAGGTTACTGCTGAAAGCCACACCGTTACATGAAAGTGAGTAAGTATGCAGATTTCATCAAGTGTAGCTAGTTTACTGCTGAAAACCACACTATTTCCTGAAAGTGAGCACAGAATGTAGATTTCATCACGTGATGCTAGTTTTCTGTTGAAAACCACACTGTTAGCTGAAAGTGAGAATAGAATGTAGTTTTCATCACGGTAGGCCAGTTTGCTCCTTGAACCATAGCTTTATATGAGTCAGATTACAGGATGTAGTTTTCAAAACGGGAGGCCAGGTTACTGCTGATAACCACACTGTTACATGAAAGTGAGTACAGTGTGTAGGTTTCATCATGTGAAGCTAGTTATCTGCTAAAAACGACACTGTTACCTGATACTGAGTACAGAATGTAGATATCATCATGGGAGGCCAGGTTACTGCTAATGACCACATTGTTACATGAAGGTGAGTACAGTATGTAGATTTCATCGCGGGAGGCAAGTTTAGTGCTGATAACCACACTGTTACATGAAAGTGAGTACAGTATGTAGATTTCATCATGTGAAGCTAGTTATCTGCTAAAAACCACATTGTTACCGGATAGTGAGTACAGAATGTAGATGTCATCATGGTTACTGGTCACCAAGTTACTGCTGATGACCACATTGCTACATGAATGTGAGTACAGTATGTAGATTTCATCACGTGAAGCTAGTTTACTGCTGAAAACCACACTGTTACATGAAAGTGAGTACAGAATGTAGATCTCATCATTCGAACGTGGTTTACTGCTGAAAACCACACTGTTACATGAAAGTGTGCACAGAATGTAGATTTCATCACGGGAGGCCAGGTTACTGCTGAAAGCCACACTGTTACATGAAAGTGAGTACAGTCTGTAGGTTTCATCATGGGAGGCCAGGTTTCTGCGCATAACCACACTGTTACATGAAGGTTAGCACAGTATGTAGATTTCATTGCGTTAAGCTAGTTTACTGCTGAATGCCACGCTGTTACCTGAAAGTGAGAATATAATGCAAATTTCATCACGGGAGGCCAGGTTACTGCTGATAACCACACTGATACCTGATAGTGAGTACAGAATGTAGGTTTCATCATGGGAGGCCAGGTTTCTGCGCATAACCACACTGTTACATGAAGGTGAGTACAGTATGTAGCTTTCATCACATGAAGCTAGTTTTCTGTTGAAATCCACACTGTTACCTGAAAGTGAGAATAGAATGTAGTCTTCATCACGGTAGGACAGTTTGGTGCTTGAACCACATCTTTACATGAGTCAGATTAAAGGATGTAGTTTTCAACACGGAAGGCCACGTTTCTGCTCATAACGACACTGTTACATGAAAGTGAGTAAGTATGTAGATTTCATCGCGGGAGGCAAGTTTAGTGCTGATAACCACATTGTTACATGAAAGTGAGTACAGTATGTAGATTTCATCATGTGAAGCTAGTTATCTGCTAAAAACCACATTGTTACCGGATAGTGAGTACAGAATGTAGATGTCATCGTGGGAGGCCAGGTTACTGCTGATGACCACATTGCTACCTGAATGTGAGTACAGTATGTAGATTTCATCGAGGGAGGCAAGTTTAGTGCTGATAACCATACTCTTACATGAAAGTGAGTACAGTATGTAGATTTCATCACGTGAAGCTAGTTTTCTGTTGAAAACCACACTGTTACCTGAAAGTGAGAATAGAATGTAGTTTTAATCACGGTAGGCCAGTTTGCTGCTTGAACTACTGCTTTACATGAGTCAGATTAAAGGATGTAGTTTTCAACACGGGAGGCCACCTTTCTGCTCAAAACCACACTGTTACATGAAGGTGAGTACAGTATGTAGATTTCATCACGTGAAGCTAGTTTTCTGTTGAAAACCACACTGTTACCTGAAATTGAGCTCAGAATGTAGATTTCATCACGTGATGCTAGTTTTTTGTTGAAAACCACACTGTTACATGAAAGTGAGTACAGTATGTAGATTTCATCATTTGAAGCTAGTTATCTGCTAAAAACCACATTGTTACCGGATAGTGAGTACAGAATGTAGATGTCATCATGGTTACTGGTCACCAGGTTACTGCTGATGACCACATTGCTACATGTATGTGAGTACAGTATGTAGATTTCCGATCAGGGGGGCATAAAGCTAGTTTACCTGCTGAAAACCACACTGTTACATGAAAGTGGAAGGAGTACAGAATGTAGATTTCATCACAGGACCACAGCCAAGTTACTGCTGATAACCACTGTTACATGAAGCTGAGTACAGTATGTAGGTTTAATTGTGTGAAGCAAGTTTACTGGTTGACCCACTGTTTTACATGAAGCAAAGTACTGGATGTAGTTTTCAACGTGGTAGGCCATGTTTCTACTGAAAGCCACACAGTTAAATGAACGTGAGCACAGAATGTAGATTTTAACACGGGAGGATAGGTTTCTGCTGATATCCGCATTGTTACATGAAAGTGAGCACAGAATGTGGATTTCATCACGTGAAGCTAGTTTTCTGTTGAAAACCACACTGTTACATGAAAGTGAGTACAGAATGTAGTCTTCATCACGGGAGGCCAGGTTACTACGCATAACCACACTGTTACATGAAAGTGAGTAAGTATGCAGATTTCATCAAGTGTAGCTAGTTTACTGCTGAAAACCACGCTATTGCCTGAAAGTGAGCACAGAATGTAGAGTTCATCACGTTATGCTAGTTTTCTGTTGAAAACCACATTGTTAGCTGAAAGTGAGAATAGAATATAGTTTTCAAATTTCATCGCGGGAGGCAAGTTTAGTGCTGATAACCACACTGTTACATGAAAGTGAGTAAGTATGTAGATTTCATCGCGGGAGGCAAGTTTAGTGCTGATAACCACATTGTTCCATGAAAGTGAGTACAGTATGTAGATTTCATCATGTGAAGCTAGTTATATCTGCTAAAAACCACACTGTTACATGAAAGTGAGTACAGTATGTAGATTTCATTACGTGAAGCTAGTTTACTGCTGAAAACCACACTGTTACATGAAAGTGAGTACAGAATGTAGTCTTCATCACGGGAGGCCAGGTTACTACGCATAACCACACTGTTACATGAAAGTGAGTAAGTATGCAGATTTCATCAAGTGTAGCTAGTTTACTGCTGAAAACCACGCTATTGCCTGAAAGTGAGCACAGAATGTAGAGTTCATCACGTTATGCTAGTTTTCTGTTGAAAACCACATTGTTAGCTGAAAGTGAGAATAGAATATAGTTTTCAAAACGGGAGGCCAGGTTACTGCTGATAACCACACTGTTACATGAAAGTGAGTAAGTATGTAGATTTCATCGCGGGAGAAAAGTTTAGTGCTGATAACCACATTGTTACATGAAAGTGAGTACAGTATGTAGATTTCATCATGTGAAGCTAGTTATCTGCTAAAAACCACATTGTTACCGGATAGTGAGTACAGAATGTAGATGTCATCGTGGGAGGCCAGGTTACTGCTGATGACCACATTGCTACCTGAATGTGGTGTGGTTGGGGGAGGACAACTGTTACATGAAAGTGAGTACAGTATGTAGATTTCATCACGTGAAGCTAGTTTTCTGTTGAAAACCACACTGTTACCTGAAAGTGAGAATAGAATGTAGTTTTAATCACGGTAGGCCAGTTTGCTGCTTGAACTACTGCTTTACATGAGTCAGATTAAAGGATGTAGTTTTCAACACGGGAGGCCACCTTTCTGCTCAAAACCACACTGTTACATGAAGGTGAGTACAGTATGTAGATTTCATCACGTGAAGCTAGTTTTCTGTTGAAAACCACACTGTTACATGAAAGTGAGTACAGTATGTAGATTTCATCATTTGAAGCTAGTTATCTGCTAAAAACCACATTGTTACCGGATAGTGAGTACAGAATGTAGATGTCATCATGGGAGGCCAGGTTACTGCTGATGACCACATTGCTACATGAATGTGAGTACAGTATGTAGATTTCATCACGGGAGGCCAGGTTACTGCTGAAAGCCACACCGTTACATGAAAGTGAGTAAGTATGCAGCTTTCATCAAGTGTAGCTAGTTTACTGCTGAAAACCACACTATTTCCTGAAAGTGAGCACAGAATGTAGATTTCATCACGTGATGCTAGTTTTCTGTTGAAAACCACACTGTTAGCTGAAAGTGAGAATAGAATGTAGTTTTCATCACGGTAGGCCAGTTTGCTCCTTGAACCATAGCTTTATATGAGTCAGATTACAGGATGTAGTTTTCAAAACGGGAGGCCAGGTTACTGCTGATAACCACACTGTTACATGAAAGTGAGTACAGTGTGTAGGTTTCATCATGTGAAGCTAGTTATCTGCTAAAAACGACACTGTTACCTGATACTGAGTACAGAATGTAGATATCATCATGGGAGGCCAGGTTACTGCTAATGACCACATTGTTACATGAAGGTGAGTACAGTATGTAGATTTCATCGCGGGAGGCAAGTTTAGTGCTGATAACCACACTGTTACATGAAAGTGAGTACAGTATGTAGATTTCATCATGTGAAGCTAGTTATCTGCTAAAAACCACATTGTTACCGGATAGTGAGTACAGAATGTAGATGTCATCATGGTTACTGGTCACCAAGTTACTGCTGATGACCACATTGCTACATGAATGTGAGTACAGTATGTAGATTTCATCACGTGAAGCTAGTTTACTGCTGAAAACCACACTGTTACATGAAAGTGAGTACAGAATGTAGATCTCATCATTCGAACGTGGTTTACTGCTGAAAACCACACTGTTACATGAAAGTGTGCACAGAATGTAGATTTCATCACGGGAGGCCAGGTTACTGCTGAAAGCCACACTGTTACATGAAAGTGAGTACAGTCTGTAGGTTTCATCATGGGAGGCCAGGTTTCTGCGCATAACCACACTGTTACATGAAGGTTAGCACAGTATGTAGATTTCATTGCGTTAAGCTAGTTTACTGCTGAATGCCACGCTGTTACCTGAAAGTGAGAATATAATGCAAATTTCATCACGGGAGGCCAGGTTACTGCTGATAACCACACTGATACCTGATAGTGAGTACAGAATGTAGGTTTCATCATGGGAGGCCAGGTTTCTGCGCATAACCACACTGTTACATGAAGGTGAGTACAGTATGTAGCTTTCATCACATGAAGCTAGTTTTCTGTTGAAATCCACACTGTTACCTGAAAGTGAGAATAGAATGTAGTCTTCATCACGGTAGGACAGTTTGGTGCTTGAACCACATCTTTACATGAGTCAGATTAAAGGATGTAGTTTTCAACACGGAAGGCCACGTTTCTGCTCATAACGACACTGTTACATGAAAGTGAGTAAGTATGTAGATTTCATCGCGGGAGGCAAGTTTAGTGCTGATAACCACATTGTTACATGAAAGTGAGTACAGTATGTAGATTTCATCATGTGAAGCTAGTTATCTGCTAAAAACCACATTGTTACCGGATAGTGAGTACAGAATGTAGATGTCATCGTGGGAGGCCAGGTTACTGCTGATGACCACATTGCTACCTGAATGTGAGTACAGTATGTAGATTTCATCGAGGGAGGCAAGTTTAGTGCTGATAACCATACTCTTACATGAAAGTGAGTACAGTATGTAGATTTCATCACGTGAAGCTAGTTTTCTGTTGAAAACCACACTGTTACCTGAAAGTGAGAATAGAATGTAGTTTTAATCACGGTAGGCCAGTTTGCTGCTTGAACTACTGCTTTACATGAGTCAGATTAAAGGATGTAGTTTTCAACACGGGAGGCCACCTTTCTGCTCAAAACCACACTGTTACATGAAGGTGAGTACAGTATGTAGATTTCATCACGTGAAGCTAGTTTTCTGTTGAAAACCACACTGTTACCTGTAAGTGAGCACAGAATGTAGATTTCATCATGTGAAGCTAGTTTTCTGTTGAAAACCACACTGTTACCTGAAATTGAGCTCAGAATGTAGATTTCATCACGTGATGCTAGTTTTTTGTTGAAAACCACACTGTTACATGAAAGTGAGTACAGTATGTAGATTTCATCATTTGAAGCTAGTTATCTGCTAAAAACCACATTGTTACCGGATAGTGAGTACAGAATGTAGATGTCATCATGGTTACTGGTCACCAGGTTACTGCTGATGACCACATTGCTACATGTATGTTAGTACAGTATGTAGATTTCATCACGTAAAGCTAGTTTACTGCTGAAAACCACACTGTTACATGAAAGTGAGAGTAGAATGTAGATTTCATCACAGGAAGCCAAGTTACTGCTGATAACCACTGTTACATGAAGCTGAGTACAGTATGTAGGTTTAATTGTGTGAAGCAAGTTTACTGGTTGACCCACTGTTTTACATGAAGCAAAGTACTGGATGTAGTTTTCAACGTGGTAGGCCATGTTTCTACTGAAAGCCACACAGTTAAATGAACGTGAGCACAGAATGTAGATTTTAACACGGGAGGATAGGTTTCTGCTGATATCCGCATTGTTACATGAAAGTGAGCACAGAATGTGGATTTCATCACGTGAAGCTAGTTTTCTGTTGAAAACCACACTGTTACATGAAAGTGAGTACAGAATGTAGTCTTCATCACGGGAGGCCAGGTTACTACGCATAACCACACTGTTACATGAAAGTGAGTAAGTATGCAGATTTCATCAAGTGTAGCTAGTTTACTGCTGAAAACCACGCTATTGCCTGAAAGTGAGCACAGAATGTAGAGTTCATCACGTTATGCTAGTTTTCTGTTGAAAACCACATTGTTAGCTGAAAGTGAGAATAGAATATAGTTTTCATCGCGGGAGGCAAGTTTAGTGCTGATAACCACACTGTTACATGAAAGTGAGTAAGTATGTAGATTTCATCGCGGGAGGCAAGTTTAGTGCTGATAACCACATTGTTCCATGAAAGTGAGTACAGTATGTAGATTTCATCATGTGAAGCTAGTTATATCTGCTAAAAACCACACTGTTACATGAAAGTGAGTACAGTATGTAGATTTCATTACGTGAAGCTAATTTACTGCTGAAAACCACACTGTTACATGAAAGTGAGTACAGAATGTAGTCTTCATCACGGGAGGCCAGGTTACTACGCATAACCACACTGTTACATGAAAGTGAGTAAGTATGCAGATTTCATCAAGTGTAGCTAGTTTACTGCTGAAAACCACGCTATTGCCTGAAAGTGAGCACAGAATGTAGAGTTCATCACGTTATGCTAGTTTTCTGTTGAAAACCACATTGTTAGCTGAAAGTGAGAATAGAATATAGTTTTCAAAACGGGAGGCCAGGTTACTGCTGATAACCACACTGTTACATGAAAGTGAGTAAGTATGTAGATTTCATCGCGGGAGAAAAGTTTAGTGCTGATAACCACATTGTTACATGAAAGTGAGTACAGTATGTAGATTTCATCATGTGAAGCTAGTTATCTGCTAAAAACCACATTGTTACCGGATAGTGAGTACAGAATGTAGATGTCATCGTGGGAGGCCAGGTTACTGCTGATGACCACATTGCTACCTGAATGTGGTGTGGGGGGGGTAATACTGTTACATGAAGTGAGTACAGTATGTAGATTTCATCACGTGAAGCTAGTTTTCTGTTGAAAACCACACTGTTACCTGAAAGTGAGAATAGAATGTAGTTTTAATCACGGTAGGCCAGTTTGCTGCTTGAACTACTGCTTTACATGAGTCAGATTAAAGGATGTAGTTTTCAACACGGGAGGCCACCTTTCTGCTCAAAACCACACTGTTACATGAAGGTGAGTACAGTATGTAGATTTCATCACGTGAAGCTAGTTTTCTGTTGAAAACCACACTGTTACATGAAAGTGAGTACAGTATGTAGATTTCATCATTTGAAGCTAGTTATCTGCTAAAAACCACATTGTTACCGGATAGTGAGTACAGAATGTAGATGTCATCATGGGAGGCCAGGTTACTGCTGATGACCACATTGCTACATGAATGTGAGTACAGTATGTAGATTTCATCACGGGAGGCCAGGTTACTGCTGAAAGCCACACCGTTACATGAAAGTGAGTAAGTATGCAGCTTTCATCAAGTGTAGCTAGTTTACTGCTGAAAACCACACTATTTCCTGAAAGTGAGCACAGAATGTAGATTTCATCACGTGATGCTAGTTTTCTGTTGAAAACCACACTGTTAGCTGAAAGTGAGAATAGAATGTAGTTTTCATCACGGTAGGCCAGTTTGCTCCTTGAACCATAGCTTTATATGAGTCAGATTACAGGATGTAGTTTTCAAAACGGGAGGCCAGGTTACTGCTGATAACCACACTGTTACATGAAAGTGAGTACAGTGTGTAGGTTTCATCATGTGAAGCTAGTTATCTGCTAAAAACGACACTGTTACCTGATACTGAGTACAGAATGTAGATATCATCATGGGAGGCCAGGTTACTGCTAATGACCACATTGTTACATGAAGGTGAGTACAGTATGTAGATTTCATCGCGGGAGGCAAGTTTAGTGCTGATAACCACACTGTTACATGAAAGTGAGTACAGTATGTAGATTTCATCATGTGAAGCTAGTTATCTGCTAAAAACCACATTGTTACCGGATAGTGAGTACAGAATGTAGATGTCATCATGGTTACTGGTCACCAAGTTACTGCTGATGACCACATTGCTACATGAATGTGAGTACAGTATGTAGATTTCATCACGTGAAGCTAGTTTACTGCTGAAAACCACACTGTTACATGAAAGTGAGTACAGAATGTAGATCTCATCATTCGAACGTGGTTTACTGCTGAAAACCACACTGTTACATGAAAGTGTGCACAGAATGTAGATTTCATCACGGGAGGCCAGGTTACTGCTGAAAGCCACACTGTTACATGAAAGTGAGTACAGTCTGTAGGTTTCATCATGGGAGGCCAGGTTTCTGCGCATAACCACACTGTTACATGAAGGTTAGCACAGTATGTAGATTTCATTGCGTTAAGCTAGTTTACTGCTGAATGCCACGCTGTTACCTGAAAGTGAGAATATAATGCAAATTTCATCACGGGAGGCCAGGTTACTGCTGATAACCACACTGATACCTGATAGTGAGTACAGAATGTAGGTTTCATCATGGGAGGCCAGGTTTCTGCGCATAACCACACTGTTACATGAAGGTGAGTACAGTATGTAGCTTTCATCACATGAAGCTAGTTTTCTGTTGAAATCCACACTGTTACCTGAAAGTGAGAATAGAATGTAGTCTTCATCACGGTAGGACAGTTTGGTGCTTGAACCACATCTTTACATGAGTCAGATTAAAGGATGTAGTTTTCAACACGGAAGGCCACGTTTCTGCTCATAACGACACTGTTACATGAAAGTGAGTAAGTATGTAGATTTCATCGCGGGAGGCAAGTTTAGTGCTGATAACCACATTGTTACATGAAAGTGAGTACAGTATGTAGATTTCATCATGTGAAGCTAGTTATCTGCTAAAAACCACATTGTTACCGGATAGTGAGTACAGAATGTAGATGTCATCGTGGGAGGCCAGGTTACTGCTGATGACCACATTGCTACCTGAATGTGAGTACAGTATGTAGATTTCATCGAGGGAGGCAAGTTTAGTGCTGATAACCATACTCTTACATGAAAGTGAGTACAGTATGTAGATTTCATCACGTGAAGCTAGTTTTCTGTTGAAAACCACACTGTTACCTGAAAGTGAGAATAGAATGTAGTTTTAATCACGGTAGGCCAGTTTGCTGCTTGAACTACTGCTTTACATGAGTCAGATTAAAGGATGTAGTTTTCAACACGGGAGGCCACCTTTCTGCTCAAAACCACACTGTTACATGAAGGTGAGTACAGTATGTAGATTTCATCACGTGAAGCTAGTTTTCTGTTGAAAACCACACTGTTACCTGTAAGTGAGCACAGAATGTAGATTTCATCATGTGAAGCTAGTTTTCTGTTGAAAACCACACTGTTACCTGAAATTGAGCTCAGAATGTAGATTTCATCACGTGATGCTAGTTTTTTGTTGAAAACCACACTGTTACATGAAAGTGAGTACAGTATGTAGATTTCATCATTTGAAGCTAGTTATCTGCTAAAAACCACATTGTTACCGGATAGTGAGTACAGAATGTAGATGTCATCATGGTTATGGTAAGGTTACTGCTGATGACCAATTGCTAATTATTTATATATTAGTTTCATACGTAAGCTGTTTACTGCTGAAAACCACACTGTTACATGAAATATAAATTTAGGAGCATTATGCTGATAAATGTTATATGAGTATTTGTTTATTGGTTTATGTTGACTTTTAAAATGTTTATGGTAGCATGTTTTATGACAAAGTTAAATGAACGTGAGACAGAATGTAGATTTTAAAGGGAGGATAGTTTTGTGATATCCGCATTTTACATGAAAGTGAGAAGAATGTGATATAGTGAAGCTGTTTTTGTTGAACCAATTTATAAAGTGAGTAAGTGTAGTCTTCATAGGGAGGAGGTTACACCATGTTAATGTTATTTGTTGTGTTTACTGTGAAACCACGCTATTCCTGAAAGTAGCAAGATTAGGTTATAGTATGTTTTTTGTGAAACAATTGTTAGCTGAAAGTGAGAATAAATATTTTTATCGGGAGGCAAATTTAGTGCTGATAACCACATGTTACATGAAAGTGAGTAAGTATTGATTTATGGGGAGGCAATTTATGCTGATACCAATTAATGGTAATATTTTTATATGCTTTATTGTAACAATATGGTAGTATTTTTGCTTGTGTAGGGTAAGAATGTGTCTTCATCACGGGAGGCCAGGTTACTACGCATACACACTGTTACATGAAAGTGGTAAGTATGCAGATTTATAAGTGTAGCTAGTTTACTGCTGAAAACCACGCTATTGCCTGAAAGTGAGCAAGAATTGGTTATCACGTTATGTAGTTTTCTGTGAACCATTGTTAGTGAAAGTGAGAATAGAATATAGTTTTAAAAGGGAGGCCAGGTTACTGCTGATAACCCACTGTTACATGAAGTGAGTAAGTATGTAGATTTCATGCGGGAGAAAAGTTTAGTGCGATAACCACATTTTACATGAAAGTGAGTAAGTATGTAGATTTCATATGTGAGCTAGTTATCTGCTAAAAACCACATTGTTACCGGATAGTGAGTACAGAATGTAGATGTCATGTGGGAGGCCAGGTTACTGCTGATGCCACATTGCTACCTGAATGTGAGTACAGTATGTAGATTTCATCACGTGAAGCTAGTTTTCTGTTGAAAACCACACTGTTACCTGAAAGTGAGAATAGAATGTAGTTTTAATCACGGTAGGCCAGTTTGCTGCTTGAACTACTGCTTTACATGAGTCAGATTAAAGGATGTAGTTTTCAACACGGGAGGCCACCTTTCTGCTCAAAACCACACTGTTACATGAAGGTGAGTAAGTATGTAGATTTCATCACGTGAAGCTAGTTTTCTGTTGAAAACCCACTGTTCATGAAAGTGGTAAGTATGTAGATTTCATCATTTGAAGCTAGTTATCTGCTAAAAACCACATTGTTACCGGATAGTGAGTACAGAATGTAGATGTCATCATGGGAGGCCAGGTTACTGCTGATGACCACATTGCTACATGAATGTGAGTACAGTATGTAGATTTCATCACGGGAGGCAGGTTACTGCTGAAAGCCACCGTTACATGAAAGTGAGTAAGTATGCAGCTTTATCAAGTGTAGCTAGTTTACTGCTGAAAACCACACTATTTCCTGAAAGTGAGCACAGAATGTAGATTTCATCAGTGATGCTAGTTTTCTGTTGAAACCACCTGTTGCTGAAAGTGAGAATAGAATGTAGTTTTCATCAGGTAGGCCGTTTGCTCCTTGAACCATAGCTTTATATGAGTAGATTACAGGATGTAGTTTTCAAAACGGGAGGCCAGGTTACTGCTGATAACCACACTGTTACATGAAAGTGAGTACAGTGTGTAGGTTTCATCATGTGAAGCTAGTTATCTGCTAAAAACGACACTGTTACCTGATACTGAGTACAGAATGTAGATATCATCATGGGAGGCCAGGTTACTGCTAATGACCACATTGTTACATGAAGGTGAGTAAGTATGTAGATTTCATGCGGGAGGCAAGTTTAGTGCTGATAACCCACTGTTACATGAATGTGAGTAAGTATGTAGATTTCATAGGGAGGCAAGTTTAGTGCTGATAACCATACTCTATGAAAGTGGTAGTATGTAGATTTATAGTGGCTAGTTTTCTGTTGAAACCACACTGTTACCTGAAAGTGAGAATAGAATGTAGTTTTAATCACGGTAGGCCAGTTTGCTGCTTGAACTACTGCTTTACATGAGTCAGATTAAAGGATGTAGTTTTCAACACGGGAGGCCACCTTTCTGCTCAAAACCACACTGTTACATGAAGGTGAGTACAGTATGTAGATTTATACGTGAGCTAGTTTTCTGTTGAAAACCACATGTTCTGTAGTGAGCACAGAATGTAGATTTCATATGTGAGCTAGTTTTCTGTTGAAAACCACACTGTTACCTGAAATTGAGCTCAGAATGTAGATTTCATCACGTGATGCTAGTTTTTTGTTGAAAACCACACTGTTACATGAAAGTGAGTACAGTATGTAGATTTCATCATTTGAAGCTAGTTATCTGCTAAAAACCACATTGTTACCGGATAGTGAGTACAGAATGTAGATGTCATCATGGTTACTGGTCACCAGGTTACTGCTGATGACCACATTGCTACATGTATGTGAGTACAGTATGTAGATTTCATCACGTAAAGCTAGTTTACTGCTGAAAACCACACTGTTACATGAAAGTGAGTACAGAATGTAGATCTCATCATGCGAACGTAGTTTACTGCTGAAAACCACACTGTTACCTGAAAGTGTGCACAGAATGTAGATTTCATCACGGGAGGCAAGGTTACTGCTGAAAGCCCCACTGTTACATGAAAGTGAGTAAGTATGTAGATTTCATCAAGTGTAGCTAGTTTACTGCTGAAAACCACACTATTACCTGAAAGTGAGCACAGAATGTAGATTTCATCATGTGATGCTAGTTTCCTGTTGAAAACCACACTTTTAGCTGAAAGTGAGAATAGAATGTAGTTTTCATCACGGTAGGCCAGTTTGCTGCTTGAACCACAGCTTTATATGAGTCAGATTACAGGATGTAGTTTTCAAAACGGTAGGCCACGTTTCTGCTCAAAACCACACCGTTACATGAAGGTGAGTACAGTATGTAGATTTCATCACGGGAGGCCAGGTTACTGCTGATAACCACACTGTTACACGAAAGTGAGTACAGTCTGTAGGTTTCATCATGTGAAGCTAGTTATCTGCTAAAAACCACACTGTTACCTGACAGTGAGTACAGAATGTAGGTATCATCATGGGAGGCCAGGTTACTGCTATTGACCACATTGTTACATGAAGGTGAGTACAGTATGTAGATTTCATCGAGGGAGGCAAGTTTAGTGCTGATAACCATACTCTTACATGAAAGTGAGTACAGTATGTAGATTTCATCACGTGAAGCTAGTTTTCTGTTGAAAACCACACTGTTACCTGAAAGTGAGAATAGAATGTAGTTTTAATCACGGTAGGCCAGTTTGCTGCTTGAACTACTGCTTTACATGAGTCAGATTAAAGGATGTAGTTTTCAACACGGGAGGCCACCTTTCTGCTCAAAACCACACTGTTACATGAAGGTGAGTACAGTATGTAGATTTCATCACGTGAAGCTAGTTTTCTGTTGAAAACCACACTGTTACATGAAAGTGAGTACAGTATGTAGATTTCATCATTTGAAGCTAGTTATCTGCTAAAAACCACATTGTTACCGGATAGTGAGTACAGAATGTAGATGTCATCATGGGAGGCCAGGTTACTGCTGATGACCACATTGCTACATGAATGTGAGTACAGTATGTAGATTTCATCACGGGAGGCCAGGTTACTGCTGAAAGCCACACCGTTACATGAAAGTGAGTAAGTATGCAGATTTCATCAAGTGTAGCTAGTTTACTGCTGAAAACCACACTATTTCCTGAAAGTGAGCACAGAATGTAGATTTCATCACGTGATGCTAGTTTTCTGTTGAAAACCACACTGTTAGCTGAAAGTGAGAATAGAATGTAGTTTTCATCACGGTAGGCCAGTTTGCTCCTTGAACCATAGCTTTATATGAGTCAGATTACAGGATGTAGTTTTCAAAACGGGAGGCCAGGTTACTGCTGATAACCACACTGTTACATGAAAGTGAGTACAGTGTGTAGGTTTCATCATGTGAAGCTAGTTATCTGCTAAAAACGACACTGTTACCTGATACTGAGTACAGAATGTAGATATCATCATGGGAGGCCAGGTTACTGCTAATGACCACATTGTTACATGAAGGTGAGTACAGTATGTAGATTTCATCGCGGGAGGCAAGTTTAGTGCTGATAACCACACTGTTACATGAAAGTGAGTACAGTATGTAGATTTCATCATGTGAAGCTAGTTATCTGCTAAAAACCACATTGTTACCGGATAGTGAGTACAGAATGTAGATGTCATCATGGTTACTGGTCACCAAGTTACTGCTGATGACCACATTGCTACATGAATGTGAGTACAGTATGTAGATTTCATCACGTGAAGCTAGTTTACTGCTGAAAACCACACTGTTACATGAAAGTGAGTACAGAATGTAGATCTCATCATTCGAACGTGGTTTACTGCTGAAAACCACACTGTTACATGAAAGTGTGCACAGAATGTAGATTTCATCACGGGAGGCCAGGTTACTGCTGAAAGCCACACTGTTACATGAAAGTGAGAATATAATGCAAATTTCATCACGGGAGGCCAGGTTACTGCTGATAACCACACTGATACCTGATAGTGAGTACAGAATGTAGGTTTCATCATGGGAGGCCAGGTTTCTGCGCATAACCACACTGTTACATGAAGGTGAGTACAGTATGTAGCTTTCATCACATGAAGCTAGTTTTCTGTTGAAATCCACACTGTTACCTGAAAGTGAGAATAGAATGTAGTCTTCATCACGGTAGGACAGTTTGGTGCTTGAACCACATCTTTACATGAGTCAGATTAAAGGATGTAGTTTTCAACACGGAAGGCCACGTTTCTGCTCATAACGACACTGTTACATGAAAGTGAGTAAGTATGTAGATTTCATCGCGGGAGGCAAGTTTAGTGCTGATAACCACATTGTTACATGAAAGTGAGTACAGTATGTAGTTTTCATCATGTGAAGCTAGTTATCTGCTAAAAACCACATTGTTACCGGATAGTGAGTACAGAATGTAGATGTCATCGTGGGAGGCCAGGTTACTGCTAATGACCACATTGTTACATGAAGGTGAGTACAGTATGTAGATTTCATGGCGGGAGGCAAGTTTAGTGTTGATAACCACACTGTTACATGAAAGTGAGTACAGTATGTAGTTTTCATCATGTGAAGCTAGTTATCTGCTAAAAACCACATTGTTACCGGATAGTGAGTACAGAATGTAGATGTCATCGTGGGAGGCCAGGTTACGGCTAATGACCACATTGATACCTGAATGTGAGTACAGTATGTAGATTTCATCGAGGGAGGCAAGTTTAGTGCTGATAACCACACTGTTACATGAAAGTGAGAACAGTATGTAGCTTTCATCACGTGAAGCTAGTTTTCTGTTGAAAACCACACTGTTTCCTGAAAGTTAGACCGTAATGTAGATTTCATCACGGGAGGCCAGGATACTGCTGATAACCACACTGTTTACATGAATGTGAGTAAGTATGTAGATTTCATCGCGGGAGAAAAGTTTAGTGCTGATAACCACATTGTTACATGAAAGTGAGTACAGTATGTAGATTTAATCATGTGAAGCTAGTTATCTGCTAAAAACCACATTGTTACCGGATAGTGAGTACAGAATGTAGATGTCATCGTGGGAGGCCAGGTTACTGCTGATGTCCACATTGCTACCTGAATGTGAGTACAGTATGTAGATTTCATCGAGGGAGGCAAGTTTAGTGTGATAACCATACTGTTACATGAAAGTGAGTACAGTATGTAGATTTCATCACGTGAAGCTAGTTTTCTGTTGAAAACCACACTGTTACCTGAAAGTGAGAATAGAATGTAGTTTTAATCACGGTAGGCCAGTTTGCTGCTTGAACTACTGCTTTACATGAGTCAGATTAAAGGATGTAGTTTTCAACACGGGAGGCCACCTTTCTGCTCAAAACCACACTGTTACATGAAGGTGAGTACAGTATGTAGATTTCATCACGTGAAGCTAGTTTAGTGCTGATAACCACACTGTTACATGAAAGTGAGTACAGTATGTAGATTTCATCATGTGAAGCTAGTTATCTGCTAAAAACCACATTGTTACCGGATAGTGAGTACAGAATGTAGATGTCATCATGGTTACTGGTCACCAAGTTACTGCTGATGACCACATTGCTACATGAATGTGAGTACAGTATGTAGATTTCATCACGTGAAGCTAGTTTACTGCTGAAAACCACACTGTTACATGAAAGTGAGTACAGAATGTAGATCTCATCATTCGAACGTGGTTTACTGCTGAAAACCACACTGTTACATGAAAGTGTGCACAGAATGTAGATTTCATCACGGGAGGCCAGGTTACTGCTGAAAGCCACACTGTTACATGAAAGTGAGTACAGTCTGTAGGTTTCATCATGGGAGGCCAGGTTTCTGCGCATAACCACACTGTTACATGAAGGTTAGCACAGTATGTAGATTTCATTGCGTTAAGCTAGTTTACTGCTGAATGCCACGCTGTTACCTGAAAGTGAGAATATAATGCAAATTTCATCACGGGAGGCCAGGTTACTGCTGATAACCACACTGATACCTGATAGTGAGTACAGAATGTAGGTTTCATCATGGGAGGCCAGGTTTCTGCGCATAACCACACTGTTACATGAAGGTGAGTACAGTATGTAGCTTTCATCACATGAAGCTAGTTTTCTGTTGAAATCCACACTGTTACCTGAAAGTGAGAATAGAATGTAGTCTTCATCACGGTAGGACAGTTTGGTGCTTGAACCACATCTTTACATGAGTCAGATTAAAGGATGTAGTTTTCAACACGGAAGGCCACGTTTCTGCTCATAACGACACTGTTACATGAAAGTGAGTAAGTATGTAGATTTCATCGCGGGAGGCAAGTTTAGTGCTGATAACCACATTGTTACATGAAAGTGAGTACAGTATGTAGATTTCATCATGTGAAGCTAGTTATCTCCTAAAAACCACATTGTTACCGGATAGTGAGTACAGAATGTAGATGTCATTGTGGGAGGCCAGGTTACTGCTGATGACCACATTGCTACCTGAATGTGAGTACAGTATGTAGATTTCATCGAGGGAGGCAAGTTTAGTGCTGATAACCATACTCTTACATGAAAGTGAGTACAGTATGTAGATTTCATCACGTGAAGCTAGTTTTCTGTTGAAAACCACACTGTTACCTGAAAGTGAGAATAGAATGTAGTTTTAATCACGGTAGGCCAGTTTGCTGCTTGAACTACTGCTTTACATGAGTCAGATTAAAGGATGTAGTTTTCAACACGGGAGGCCACCTTTCTGCTCAAAACCACACTGTTACATGAAGGTGAGCACAGAATGTAGATTTCATCATGTGAAGCTAGTTTTCTGTTGAAAACCACACTGTTACCTGAAATTGAGCTCAGAATGTAGATTTCATCACGTGATGCTAGTTTTTTGTTGAAAACCACACTGTTACATGAAAGTGAGTACAGTATGTAGATTTCATCATTTGAAGCTAGTTATCTGCTAAAAACCACATTGTTACCGGATAGTGAGTACAGAATGTAGATGTCATCATGGTTACTGGTCACCAGGTTACTGCTGATGACCACATTGCTACATGTATGTTAGTACAGTATGTAGATTTCATCACGTAAAGCTAGTTTCCTGCTGAAAACCACACTGTTACATGAAAGTGAGAGTAGAATGTAGATTTCATCACAGGAAGCCAAGTTACTGCTGATAACCACTGTTACATGAAGCTGAGTACAGTATGTAGGTTTAATTGTGTGAAGCAAGTTTACTGGTTGACCCACTGTTTTACATGAAGCAAAGTACTGGATGTAGTTTTCAACGTGGTAGGCCATGTTTCTACTGAAAGCCACACAGTTAAATGAACGTGAGCACAGAATGTAGATTTTAACACGGGAGGATAGGTTTCTGCTGATATCCGCATTGTTACATGAAAGTGAGAATAGAATATAGTTTTCATCGCGGGAGGCAAGTTTAGTGCTGATAACCACACTTGTTACATGAAAGTGAGTAAGTATGTAGATTTCATCGCGGGAGGCAAGTTTAGTGCTGATAACCACATTGTTCCATGAAAGTGAGTACAGTATGTAGATTTCATCATGTGAAGCTAGTTATATCTGCTAAAAACCACACTGTTACATGAAAGTGAGTACAGTATGTAGATTTCATTACGTGAAGCTAATTTACTGCTGAAAACCACACTGTTACATGAAAGTGAGTACAGAATGTAGTCTTCATCACGGGAGGCCAGGTTACTACGCATAACCACACTGTTACATGAAAGTGAGTAAGTATGCAGATTTCATCAAGTGTAGCTAGTTTACTGCTGAAAACCACGCTATTGCCTGAAAGTGAGCACAGAATGTAGAGTTCATCACGTTATGCTAGTTTTCTGTTGAAAACCACATTGTTAGCTGAAAGTGAGAATAGAATATAGTTTTCAAAACGGGAGGCCAGGTTACTGCTGATAACCACACTGTTACATGAAAGTGAGTAAGTATGTAGATTTCATCGCGGGAGAAAAGTTTAGTGCTGATAACCACATTGTTACATGAAAGTGAGTACAGTATGTAGATTTCATCATGTGAAGCTAGTTATCTGCTAAAAACCACATTGTTACCGGATAGTGAGTACAGAATGTAGATGTCATCGTGGGAGGCCAGGTTACTGCTGATGACCACATTGCTACCTGAATGTGAGTACAGTATGTAGATTTCATCGAGGGAGGCAAGTTTAGTGTGATAACCATACTGTTACATGAAAGTGAGTACAGTATGTAGATTTCATCACGTGAAGCTAGTTTTCTGTTGAAAACCACACTGTTTCCTGAAAGTGAGAATAGAATGTAGTTTTAATCACGGTAGGCCAGTTTGCTGCTTGAACTACTGCTTTACATGAGTCAGATTAAAGGATGTAGTTTTCAACACGGGAGGCCACCTTTCTGCTCAAAACCACACTGTTACATGAAGGTGAGTACAGTATGTAGATTTCATCACGTGAAGCTAGTTTTCTGTTGAAAACCACACTGTTACATGAAAGTGAGTACAGTATGTAGATTTCATCATTTGAAGCTAGTTATCTGCTAAAAACCACATTGTTACCGGATAGTGAGTACAGAATGTAGATGTCATCATGGGAGGCCAGGTTACTGCTGATGACCACATTGCTACATGAATGTGAGTACAGTATGTAGATTTCATCACGGGAGGCCAGGTTACTGCTGAAAGCCACACCGTTACATGAAAGTGAGTAAGTATGCAGCTTTCATCAAGTGTAGCTAGTTTACTGCTGAAAACCACACTATTTCCTGAAAGTGAGCACAGAATGTAGATTTCATCACGTGATGCTTGTTTTCTGTTGAAAACCACACTGTTAGCTGAAAGTGAGAATAGAATGTAGTTTTCATCACGGTAGGCCAGTTTGCTCCTTGAACCATAGCTTTATATGAGTCAGATTACAGGATGTAGTTTTCAAAACGGGAGGCCAGGTTACTGCTGATAACCACACTGTTACATGAAAGTGAGTACAGTATGTAGGTTTCATCATGTGAAGCTAGTTATCTGCTAAAAACGACACTGTTACCTGATACTGAGTACAGAATGTAGATATCATCATGGGAGGCCAGGTTACTGCTAATGACCACATTGTTACATGAAGGTGAGTACAGTATGTAGATTTCATCGCGGGAGGCAAGTTTAGTGCTGATAACCACACTGTTACATGAAAGTGAGTACAGTATGTAGATTTCATCATGTGAAGCTAGTTATCTGCTAAAAACCACATTGTTACCGGATAGTGAGTACAGAATGTAGATGTCATCATGGTTACTGGTCACCAAGTTACTGCTGATGACCACATTGCTACATGAATGTGAGTACAGTATGTAGATTTCATCACGTGAAGCTAGTTTACTGCTGAAAACCACACTGTTACATGAAAGTGAGTACAGAATGTAGATCTCATCATTCGAACGTGGTTTACTGCTGAAAACCACACTGTTACATGAAAGTGTGCACAGAATGTAGATTTCATCACGGGAGGCCAGGTTACTGCTGAAAGCCACACTGTTACATGAAAGTGAGTACAGTCTGTAGGTTTCATCATGGGAGGCCAGGTTTCTGCGCATAACCACACTGTTACATGAAGGTTAGCACAGTATGTAGATTTCATTGCGTTAAGCTAGTTTACTGCTGAATGCCACGCTGTTACCTGAAAGTGAGAATATAATGCAAATTTCATCACGGGAGGCCAGGTTACTGCTGATAACCACACTGATACCTGATAGTGAGTACAGAATGTAGGTTTCATCATGGGAGGCCAGGTTTCTGCGCATAACCACAATGTTACATGAAGGTGAGTACAGTATGTAGCTTTCATCACATGAAGCTAGTTTTCTGTTGAAATCCACACTGTTACCTGAAAGTGTGAATTAGAATGTAGTCTTCATCACGGTAGGACAGTTTGGTGCTTGAACCACATCTTTACATGAGTCAGATTAAAGGATGTAGTTTTCAACACGGAAGGCCACGTTTCTGCTCATAACGACACTGTTACATGAAAGTGAGTAAGTATGTAGATTTCATCGCGGGAGGCAAGTTTAGTGCTGATAACCACATTGTTACATGAAAGTGAGTACAGTATGTAGATTTCATCATGTGAAGCTAGTTATCTGCTAAAAACCACATTGTTACCGGATAGTGAGTACAGAATGTAGATGTCATCGTGGGAGGCCAGGTTACTGCTGATGACCACATTGCTACCTGAATGTGAGTACAGTATGTAGATTTCATCGAGGGAGGCAAGTTTAGTGCTGATAACCATACTCTTACATGAAAGTGAGAACAGTATGTAGATTTCATCACGTGAAGCTAGTTTTCTGTTGAAAACCACACTGTTACCTGAAAGTGAGAATAGAATGTAGTTTTAATCACGGTAGGCCAGTTTGCTGCTTGAACTACTGCTTTACATGAGTCAGATTAAAGGATGTAGTTTTCAACACGGGAGGCCACCTTTCTGCTCAAAACCACACTGTTACATGAAGGTGAGTACAGTATGTAGATTTCATCACGTGAAGCTAGTTTTCTGTTGAAAACCACACTGTTACCTGTAAGTGAGCACAGAATGTAGATTTCATCATGTGAAGCTAGTTTTCTGTTGAAAACCACACTGTTACCTGAAATTGAGCTCAGAATTTAGATTTCATCACGTGATGCTAGTTTTTTGTTGAAAACCACACTGTTACATGAAAGTGAGTACAGTATGTAGATTTCATCATTTGAAGCTAGTTATCTGCTAAAAACCACATTGTTACCGGATAGTGAGTACAGAATGTAGATGTCATCATGGTTACTGGTCACCAGGTTACTGCTGATGACCACATTGCTACATGTATGTGAGTACAGTATGTAGATTTCATCACGTAAAGCTAGTTTACTGCTGAAAACCACACTGTTACATGAAAGTGAGTACAGAATGTAGATCTCATCATGCGAACGTAGTTTACTGCTGAAAACCACACTGTTACCTGAAAGTGTGCACAGAATGTAGATTTCATCACGGGAGGCAAGGTTACTGCTGAAAGCCCCACTGTTACATGAAAGTGAGTAAGTATGTAGATTTCATCAAGTGTAGCTAGTTTACTGCTGAAAACCACACTATTACCTGAAAGTGAGCACAGAATGTAGATTTCATCATGTGATGCTAGTTTCCTGTTGAAAACCACACTTTTAGCTGAAAGTGAGAATAGAATGTAGTTTTCATCACGGTAGGCCAGTTTGCTGCTTGAACCACAGCTTTATATGAGTCAGATTACAGGATGTAGTTTTCAAAACGGTAGGCCACGTTTCTGCTCAAAACCACACCGTTACATGAAGGTGAGTACAGTATGTAGATTTCATCACGGGAGGCCAGGTTACTGCTGATAACCACACTGTTACACGAAAGTGAGTACAGTCTGTAGGTTTCATCATGTGAAGCTAGTTATCTGCTAAAAACCACACTGTTACCTGACAGTGAGTACAGAATGTAGGTATCATCATGGGAGGCCAGGTTACTGCTAATGACCACATTGTTACATGAAGGTGAGTACAGTATGTAGATTTCATGGCGGGAGGCAAGTTTAGTGTTGATAACCACACTGTTACATGAAAGTGAGTACAGTATGTAGTTTTCATCATGTGAAGCTAGTTATCTGCTAAAAACCACATTGTTACCGGATAGTGAGTACAGAATGTAGATGTCATCATGGGAGGCCAGGTTACGGCTAATGACCACATTGATACCTGAATGTGAGTACAGTATGTAGATTTTTAATCGAGGGAGGAAAGTTTAGTGCTGATAACCACACTGTTACATGAAAGTGAGAACAGTATGTAGTCTTCATCACGGGAGGCCAGGTTACTACGCATAACCACACTGTTACATGAATGTGAGTAAAGTATGTAGATTTCATCACGTGAAGCTAGTTTACTGCTGAAAACCACACTGTTACATGAATGTGAGTACAGTATGTAGATTTCATCACGTGAAGCTAGTTTACTGCTGAAAACCACACTGTTTACATGAATGTGAGTACAGTATGTAGATTTCATCATGTGAAGCTAGTTATCTGCTAAAAACCACACTGTTACATGAAAGTGAGTACAGTATGTAGATTTCATTACGTGAAGCTAGTTTACTGCTGAAAACCACACTGTTACATGAAAGTGAGTACAGAATGTAGTCTTCATCACGGGAGGCCAGGTTACTACGCATAACCACACTGTTACATGAAAGTGAGTAAGTATGCAGATTTCATCAAGTGTAGCTAGTTTACTGCTGAAAACCACGCTATTGCCTGAAAGTGAGCACAGAATGTAGAGTTCATCACGTTATGCTAGTTTTCTCTTGAAAACCACATTGTTAGCTGAAAGTGAGAATAGAATATAGTTTTCAAAACGGGAGGCCAGGTTACTGCTGATAACCACACTGTTACATGAAAGTGAGTAAGTATGTAGATTTCATCGCGGGAGGCAAGTTTAGTGCTGATAACCACATTGTTCCATGAAAGTGAGTACAGTATGTAGATTTCATCATGTGAAGCTAGTTATATCTGCTAAAAACCACACTGTTACATGAAAGTGAGTACAGTATGTAGATTTCATTACGTGAAGCTAGTTTACTGCTGAAAACCACACTGTTACATGAAAGTGAGTACAGAATGTAGTCTTCATCACGGGAGGCCAGGTTACTACGCATAACCACACTGTTACATGAAAGTGAGTAAGTATGTAGATTTCATCAAGTGTAGCTAGTTTACTGCTGAAAACCACGCTATTGCCTGAAAGTGAGCACAGAATGTAGAGTTCATCACGTTATGCTAGTTTTCTGTTGAAAACCACATTGTTAGCTGAAAGTGAGAATAGAATATAGTTTTCAAAACGGGAGGCCAGGTTACTGCTGATAACCACACTGTTACATGAAAGTGAGTAAGTATGTAGATTTCATCGCGGGAGGCAAGTTTAGTGCTGATAACCACATTGTTCCATGAAAGTGAGTACAGTATGTAGATTTCATCATGTGAAGCTAGTTATATCTGCTAAAAACCACACTGTTACATGAAAGTGAGTACAGTATGTAGATTTCATTACGTGAAGCTAGTTTACTGCTGAAAACCACACTGTTACATGAAAGTGAGTACAGAATGTAGTCTTCATCACGGGAGGCCAGGTTACTACGCATAACCACACTGTTACATGAAAGTGAGTAAGTATGTAGATTTCATCGCGGGAGAAAAGTTTAGTGCTGATAACCACATTGTTACATGAAAGTGAGTACAGTATGTAGATTTCATCATGTGAAGCTAGTTATCTGCTAAAAACCACATTGTTACCGGATAGTGAGTACAGAATGTAGATGTCATCGTGGGAGGCCAGGTTACTGCTGATGACCACATTGCTACCTGAATGTGAGTACAGTATGTAGATTTCATCGAGGGAGGCAAGTTTAGTGTGATAACCATACTGTTACATGAAAGTGAGTACAGTATGTAGATTTCATCACGTGAAGCTAGTTTTCTGTTGAAAACCACACTGTTACCTGAAAGTGAGAATAGAATGTAGTTTTAATCACGGTAGGCCAGTTTGCTGCTTGAACTACTGCTTTACATGAGTCAGATTAAAGGATGTAGTTTTCAACACGGGAGGCCACCTTTCTGCTCAAAACCACACTGTTACATGAAGGTGAGTACAGTATGTAGATTTCATCACGTGAAGCTAGTTTTCTGTTGAAAACCACACTGTTACATGAAAGTGAGTACAGTATGTAGATTTCATCATTTGAAGCTAGTTATCTGCTAAAAACCACATTGTTACCGGATAGTGAGTACAGAATGTAGATGTCATCATGGGAGGCCAGGTTACTGCTGATGACCACATTGCTACATGAATGTGAGTACAGTATGTAGATTTCATCACGGGAGGCCAGGTTACTGCTGAAAGCCACACCGTTACATGAAAGTGAGTAAGTATGCAGATTTCATCAAGTGTAGCTAGTTTACTGCTGAAAACCACACTATTTCCTGAAAGTGAGCACAGAATGTAGATTTCATCACGTGATGCTAGTTTTCTGTTGAAAACCACACTGTTAGCTGAAAGTGAGAATAGAATGTAGTTTTCATCACGGTAGGCCAGTTTGCTCCTTGAACCATAGCTTTATATGAGTCAGATTACAGGATGTAGTTTTCAAAACGGGAGGCCAGGTTACTGCTGATAACCACACTGTTACATGAAAGTGAGTAAGTATGTAGATTTGGTCATCGTGGGAGGCAAGTTTAGTGCTGATAACCACATTGTTCCATGAAAGTGAGTACAGTATGTAGATTTCATCATGTGAAGCTAGTTATCTGCTAAAAACCCACCGATAGTGAGTACAGAATGTAGATGTCATCATGGTTACTGGTCACCAAGTTACTGCTGATGACCACATTGCTACATGAATGTGAGTACAGTATGTAGATTTCATCACGTGAAGCTAGTTTACTGCTGAAAACCACACTGTTACATGAAAGTGAGTACAGAATGTAGATCTCATCATTCGAACGTGGTTTACTGCTGAAAACCACACTGTTACATGAAAGTGTGCACAGAATGTAGATTTCATCACGGGAGGCCAGGTTACTGCTGAAAGCCACACTGTTACATGAAAGTGAGTACAGTCTGTAGGTTTCATCATGGGAGGCCAGGTTTCTGCGCATAACCACACTGTTACATGAAGGTTAGCACAGTATGTAGATTTCATTGCGTTAAGCTGGTTTACTGCTGAATGCCACGCTGTTACCTGAAAGTGAGAATATAATGCAAATTTCATCACGGGAGGCCAGGTTACTGCTGATAACCACACTGATACCTGATAGTGAGTACAGAATGTAGGTTTCATCATGGGAGGCCAGGTTTCTGCGCATAACCACACTGTTACATGAAGGTGAGTACAGTATGTAGCTTTCATCACATGAAGCTAGTTTTCTGTTGAAATCCGCACTGTTACCTGAAAGTGAGAATGGAATGTAGTCTTCATCACGGTAGGACAGTTTGGTGCTTGAACCACATCTTTACATGAGTCAGATTAAAGGATGTAGTTTTCAACACGGAAGGCCACGTTTCTGCTCATAACGACACTGTTACATGAAAGTGAGTAAGTATGTAGATTTCATTGCGGGAGGCAAGTTTAGTGCTGATAACCACATTGTTACATGAAAGTGAGTACAGTATGTAGATTTCATCATGTGAAGCTAGTTATCTGCTAAAAACCACATTGTTACCGGATAGTGAGTACAGAATGTAGATGTCATCGTGGGAGGCCAGGTTACTGCTAATGACCACATTGTTACATGAAGGTGAGTACAGTATGTAGATTTCATGGCGGGAGGCAAGTTTAGTGTTGATAACCACACTGTTACATGAAAGTGAGTACAGTATGTAGTTTTCATCATGTGAAGCTAGTTATCTGCTAAAAACCACATTGTTACCGGATAGTGAGTACAGAATGTAGATGTCATCATGGGAGGCCAGGTTACGGCTAATGACCACATTGATACCTGAATGTGAGTACAGTATGTAGATTTCATCGAGGGAGGCAAGTTTAGTGCTGATAACCACACTGTTACATGAAAGTGAGAACAGTATGTAGCTTTCATCACGTGAAGCTAGTTTTCTGTTGAAAACCACACTGTTTCCTGAAAGTTAGACCGTAATGTAGATTTCATCACGGGAGGCCAGGATACTGCTGATAACCACACTGTTTACATGAATGTGAGTACAGTATGTAGATTTCATCACGTGAAGCTAGTTTACTGCTGAAAACCACACTGTTACATGAATGTGAGTACAGTATGTAGATTTCATCACGTGAAGCTAGTTTACTGCTGAAAACCACACTGTTTACATGAATGTGAGTACAGTATGTAGATTTCATCATGTGAAGCTAGTTATCTGCTAAAAACCACACTTTTACATGAAAGTGAGTACAGTATGTAGATTTCATTACGTGAAGCTAGTTTACTGCTGAAAACCACACTGTTACATGAAAGTGAGTACAGAATGTAGTCTTCATCACGGGAGGCCAGGTTACTACGCATAACCACACTGTTACATGAAAGTGAGTAAGTATGCAGATTTCATCAAGTGTAGCTAGTTTACTGCTGAAAACCACGCTATTGCCTGAAAGTGAGCACAGAATGTAGAGTTCATCACGTTATGCTAGTTTTCTGTTGAAAACCACATTGTTAGCTGTAAGTGAGAATAGAATATAGTTTTCAAAACGGGAGGCCAGGTTACTGCTGATAACCACACTGTTACATGAAAGTGAGTAAGTATGTAGATTTCATCGCGGGAGGCAAGTTTAGTGCTGATAACCACATTATTCCATGAAAGTGAGTACAGTATGTAGATTTCATCATGTGAAGCTAGTTATATCTGCTAAAAACCACACTGTTACATGAAAGTGAGTACAGTATGTAGATTTCATTACGTGAAGCTAGTTTACTGCTGAAAACCACACTGTTACATGAAAGTGAGTACAGAATGTAGTCTTCATCACGGGAGGCCAGGTTACTACGCATAACCACACTGTTACATGAAAGTGAGTAAGTATGCAGATTTCATCAAGTGTAGCTAGTTTACTGCTGAAAACCACGCTATTGCCTGAAAGTGAGCACAGAATGTAGAGTTCATCACGTTATGCTAGTTTTCTGTTGAAAACCACATTGTTAGCTGAAAGTGAGAATAGAATATAGTTTTCAAAACGGGAGGCCAGGTTACTGCTGATAACCACACTGTTACATGAAAGTGAGTAAGTATGTAGATTTCATCGCGGGAGAAAAGTTTAGTGCTGATAACCACATTGTTACATGAAAGTGAGTACAGTATGTAGATTTCATCGAGGGAGGCAAGTTTAGTGTGATAACCATAATGTTACATGAAAGTGAGTACAGTATGTAGATTTCATCACGTGAAGCTAGTTTTCTGTTGAAAACCACACTGTTACCTGAAAGTGAGAATAGAATGTAGTTTTAATCACGGTAGGCCAGTTTGCTGCTTGAACTACTGCTTTACATGAGTCAGATTAAAGGATGTAGTTTTCAACACGGGAGGCCACCTTTCTGCTCAAAACCACACTGTTACATGAAGGTGAGTACAGTATGTAGATTTCATCACGTGAAGCTAGTTTTCTGTTGAAAACCACACTGTTACATGAAAGTGAGTACAGTATGTAGATTTCATCATTTGAAGCTAGTTATCTGCTAAAAACCACATTGTTACCGGATAGTGAGTACAGAATGTAGATGTCATCATGGGAGGCCAGGTTACTGCTGATGACCACATTGCTACATGAATGTGAGTACAGTATGTAGATTTCATCACGGGAGGCCAGGTTACTGCTGAAAGCCACACCGTTACATGAAAGTGAGTAAGTATGCAGATTTCATCAAGTGTAGCTAGTTTACTGCTGAAAACCACACTATTTCCTGAAAGTGAGCACAGAATGTAGATTTCATCACGTGATGCTAGTTTTCTGTTGAAAACCACACTGTTAGCTGAAAGTGAGAATAGAATGTAGTTTTCATCACGGTAGGCCAGTTTGCTCCTTGAACCATAGCTTTATATGAGTCAGATTACAGGATGTAGTTTTCAAAACGGGAGGCCAGGTTACTGCTGATAACCACACTGTTACATGAAAGTGAGTAAGTATGTAGATTTCATCGCGGGAGGCAAGTTTAGTGCTGATAACCACATTGTTCCATGAAAGTGAGTACAGTATGTAGATTTCATCATGTGAAGCTAGTTATCTGCTAAAAACCACATAGTGAGTACAGAATGTAGATGTCATCATGGTTACTGGTCACCAAGTTACTGCTGATGACCACATTGCTACATGAATGTGAGTACAGTATGTAGATTTCATCACGTGAAGCTAGTTTACTGCTGAAAACCACACTGTTACATGAAAGTGAGTACAGAATGTAGATCTCATCATTCGAACGTGGTTTACTGCTGAAAACCACACTGTTACATGAAAGTGTGCACAGAATGTAGATTTCATCACGGGAGGCCAGGTTACTGCTGAAAGCCACACTGTTACATGAAAGTGAGTACAGTCTGTAGGTTTCATCATGGGAGGCCAGGTTTCTGCGCATAACCACACTGTTACATGAAGGTTAGCACAGTATGTAGATTTCATTGCGTTAAGCTGGTTTACTGCTGAATGCCACGCTGTTACCTGAAAGTGAGAATATAATGCAAATTTCATCACGGGAGGCCAGGTTACTGCTGATAACCACACTGATACCTGATAGTGAGTACAGAATGTAGGTTTCATCATGGGAGGCCAGGTTTCTGCGCATAACCACACTGTTACATGAAGGTGAGTACAGTATGTAGCTTTCATCACATGAAGCTAGTTTTCTGTTGAAATCCGCACTGTTACCTGAAAGTGAGAATGGAATGTAGTCTTCATCACGGTAGGACAGTTTGGTGCTTGAACCACATCTTTACATGAGTCAGATTAAAGGATGTAGTTTTCAACACGGAAGGCCACGTTTCTGCTCATAACGACACTGTTACATGAAAGTGAGTAAGTATGTAGATTTCATTGCGGGAGGCAAGTTTAGTGCTGATAACCACATTGTTACATGAAAGTGAGTACAGTATGTAGATTTCATCATGTGAAGCTAGTTATCTGCTAAAAACCACATTGTTACCGGATAGTGAGTACAGAATGTAGATGTCATCATGGGAGGCCAGGTTACTGCTGATGACCACATTGCTACATGAAGGTGAGAACAGTATGTAGATTTCATCGAGGGAGGCAAGTTTAGTGCTGATAACCACACTGTTACATGAAAGTGAGAACAGTATGTAGCTTTCATCACGTGAAGCTAGTTTTCTGTTGAAAACCACACTGTTTCCTGAAAGTTAGACCATAATGTAGATTTCATCACAGGAGGCCAGGATACTGCTGATAACCACACTGTTTACATGAATGTGAGTACAGTATGTAGATTTCATCACGTGAAGCTAGTTTTCTGTTGAAAACCACACTGTTACATGAAAGTGAGTACAGTATGTAGATTTCATCATTTGAAGCTAGTTATCTGCTAAAAACCACATTGTTACCGGATAGTGAGTACAGAATGTAGATGTCATCATGGGAGGCCAGGTTACTGCTGATGACCACATTGCTACATGAATGTGAGTACAGTATGTAGATTTCATCACGGGAGGCCAGGTTACTGCTGAAAGCCACACCGTTACATGAAAGTGAGTAAGTATGCAGATTTCATCAAGTGTAGCTAGTTTACTGCTGAAAACCACACTATTTCCTGAAAGTGAGCACAGAATGTAGATTTCATCACGTGATGCTAGTTTTCTGTTGAAAACCACACTGTTAGCTGAAAGTGAGAATAGAATGTAGTTTTCATCACGGTAGGCCAGTTTGCTCCTTGAACCATAGCTTTATATGAGTCAGATTACAGGATGTAGTTTTCAAAACGGGAGGCCAGGTTACTGCTGATAACCACACTGTTACATGAAAGTGAGTACAGTGTGTAGGTTTCATCATGTGAAGCTAGTTATCTGCTAAAAACGACACTGTTACCTGATACTGAGTACAGAATGTAGATATCATCATGGGAGGCCAGGTTACTGCTAATGACCACATTGTTACATGAAGGTGAGTACAGTATGTAGATTTCATCGCGGGAGGCAAGTTTAGTGCTGATAACCACACTGTTACATGAAAGTGAGTACAGTATGTAGATTTCATCATGTGAAGCTAGTTATCTGCTAAAAACCACATTGTTACCGGATAGTGAGTACAGAATGTAGATGTCATCATGGTTACTGGTCACCAAGTTACTGCTGATGACCACATTGCTACATGAATGTGAGTACAGTATGTAGATTTCATCACGTGAAGCTAGTTTACTGCTGAAAACCACACTGTTACATGAAAGTGAGTACAGAATGTAGATCTCATCATTCGAACGTGGTTTACTGCTGAAAACCACACTGTTACATGAAAGTGTGCACAGAATGTAGATTTCATCACGGGAGGCCAGGTTACTGCTGAAAGCCACACTGTTACATGAAAGTGAGTACAGTCTGTAGGTTTCATCATGGGAGGCCAGGTTTCTGCGCATAACCACACTGTTACATGAAGGTTAGCACAGTATGTAGATTTCATTGCGTTAAGCTAGTTTACTGCTGAATGCCACGCTGTTACCTGAAAGTGAGAATATAATGCAAATTTCATCACGGGAGGCCAGGTTACTGCTGATAACCACACTGATACCTGATAGTGAGTACAGAATGTAGGTTTCATCATGGGAGGCCAGGTTTCTGCGCATAACCACACTGTTACATGAAGGTGAGTACAGTATGTAGCTTTCATCACATGAAGCTAGTTTTCTGTTGAAATCCACACTGTTACCTGAAAGTGAGAATAGAATGTAGTCTTCATCACGGTAGGACAGTTTGGTGCTTGAACCACATCTTTACATGAGTCAGATTAAAGGATGTAGTTTTCAACACGGAAGGCCACGTTTCTGCTCATAACGACACTGTTACATGAAAGTGAGTAAGTATGTAGATTTCATCGCGGGAGGCAAGTTTAGTGCTGATAACCACATTGTTACATGAAAGTGAGTACAGTATGTAGATTTCATCATGTGAAGCTAGTTATCTGCTAAAAACCACATTGTTACCGGATAGTGAGTACAGAATGTAGATGTCATCATGGGAGGCCAGGTTACTGCTGATGACCACATTGCTACATGAATGTGAGTACAGTATGTAGATTTCATCACGGGAGGCCAGGTTACTGCTGAAAGCCACACCGTTACATGAAAGTGAGTAAGTATGCAGATTTCATCAAGTGTAGCTAGTTTACTGCTGAAAACCACACTATTTCCTGAAAGTGAGCACAGAATGTAGATTTCATCACGTGATGCTAGTTTTCTGTTGAAAACCACACTGTTAGCTGAAAGTGAGAATAGAATGTAGTTTTCATCATTCGAACGTGGTTTACTGCTGAAAACCACACTGTTACATGAAAGTGTGCACAGAATGTAGATTTCATCACGGGAGGCCAGGTTACTGCTGAAAGCCACACTGTTACATGAAAGTGAGTACAGTCTGTAGGTTTCATCATGGGAGGCCAGGTTTCTGCGCATAACCACACTGTTACATGAAGGTTAGCACAGTATGTAGATTTCATTGCGTTAAGCTAGTTTACTGCTGAATGCCACGCTGTTACCTGAAAGTGAGAATATAATGCAAATTTCATCACGGGAGGCCAGGTTACTGCTGATAACCACACTGATACCTGATAGTGAGTACAGAATGTAGGTTTCATCATGGGAGGCCAGGTTTCTGCGCATAACCACACTGTTACATGAAGGTGAGTACAGTATGTAGCTTTCATCACATGAAGCTAGTTTTCTGTTGAAATCCACACTGTTACCTGAAAGTGAGAATAGAATGTAGTCTTCATCACGGTAGGACAGTTTGGTGCTTGAACCACATCTTTACATGAGTCAGATTAAAGGATGTAGTTTTCAACACGGAAGGCCACGTTTCTGCTCATAACGACACTGTTACATGAAAGTGAGTAAGTATGTAGATTTCATCGCGGGAGGCAAGTTTAGTGCTGATAACCATATTGTTACATGAAAGTGAGTACAGTATGTAGATTTCATCATGTGAAGCTAGTTATCTGCTAAAAACCACATTGTTACCGGATAGTGAGTACAGAATGTAGATGTCATCGTGGGAGGCCAGGTTACTGCTGATGACCACATTGCTACCTGAATGTGAGTACAGTATGTAGATTTCATCGAGGGAGGCAAGTTTAGTGCTGATAACCATACTCTTACATGAAAGTGAGTACAGTATGTAGATTTCATCACGTGAAGCTAGTTTTCTGTTGAAAACCACACTGTTACCTGAAAGTGAGAATAGAATGTAGTTTTAATCACGGTAGGCCAGTTTGCTGCTTGAACTACTGCTTTACATGAGTCAGATTAAAGGATGTAGTTTTCAACACGGGAGGCCACCTTTCTGCTCAAAACCACACTGTTACATGAAGGTGAGTACAGTATGTAGATTTCATCACGTGAAGCTAGTTTTCTGTTGAAAACCACACTGTTACCTGTAAGTGAGCACAGAATGTAGATTTCATCATGTGAAGCTAGATTTCTGTTGAAAACCGCACTGTTACCTGAAATTGAGCTCAGAATGTAGATTTAATCACGTGATGCTAGTTTTTTGTTGAAAACCACACTGTTACATGAAAGTGAGTACAGTATGTAGATTTCATCATTTGAAGCTAGTTATCTGCTAAAAACCACATTGTTACCGGATAGTGAGTACAGAATGTAGATGTCATCATGGTTACTGGTCACCAGGTTACTGCTGATGACCACATTGCTACATGTATGTATACAGTATGTAGATTTCATCACGTAAAGCTAGTTTACTGCTGAAAACCACACTGTTACATGAAAGTGAGTACAGAATGTAGATCTCATCATGCGAACGTAGTTTACTGCTGAAAACCACACTGTTACCTGAAAGTGTGCACAGAATGTAGATTTCATCACGGGAGGCAAGGTTACTGCTGAAAGCCCCACTGTTACATGAAAGTGAGTAAGTATGTAGATTTCATCAAGTGTAGCTAGTTTACTGCTGAAAACCACACTATTACCTGAAAGTGAGCACAGAATGTAGATTTCATCATGTGATGCTAGTTTCCTGTTGAAAACCACACTTTTAGCTGAAAGTGAGAATAGAATGTAGTTTTCATCACGGTAGGCCAGTTTGCTGCTTGAACCACAGCTTTATATGAGTCAGATTACAGGATGTAGTTTTCAAAACGGTAGGCCACGTTTCTGCTCAAAACCACACCGTTACATGAAGGTGAGTACAGTATGTAGATTTCATCACGGGAGGCCAGGTTACTGCTGATAACCACACTGTTACACGAAAGTGAGTACAGTCTGTAGGTTTCATCATGTGAAGCTAGTTATCTGCTAAAAACCACACTGTTACCTGACAGTGAGTACAGAATGTAGGTATCATCATGGGAGGCCAGGTTACTGCTAATGACCACATTGTTACATGAAGGTGAGTACAGTATGTAGATTTCATGGCGGGAGGCAAGTTTAGTGTTGATAACCACACTGTTACATGAAAGTGAGTACAGTATGTAGTTTTCATCATGTGAAGCTAGTTATCTGCTAAAAACCACATTGTTACCGGATAGTGAGTACAGAATGTAGATGTCATCATGGGAGGCCAGGTTACGGCTAATGACCACATTGATACCTGAATGTGAGTACAGTATGTAGATTTCATCGAGGGAGGCAAGTTTAGTGCTGATAACCACACTGTTACATGAAAGTGAGAACAGTATGTAGCTTTCATCACGTGAAGCTAGTTTTCTGTTGAAAACCACACTGTTTCCTGAAAGTTAGACCATAATGTAGATTTCATCACGGGAGGCCAGGATACTGCTGATAACCACACTGTTTACATGAATGTGAGTACAGTATGTAGATTTCATCACGTGAAGCTAGTTTACTGCTGAAAACCACACTGTTACATGAATGTGAGTACAGTATGTAGATTTCATCACGTGAAGCTAGTTTACTGCTGAAAACCACACTGTTTACATGAATGTGAGTACAGTATGTAGATTTCATCATGTGAAGCTAGTTATCTGCTAAAAACCACACTGTTACATGAAGGTGAGGACAGTATGTAGATTTCATCATGTGAAGCAAGTTTACTGCTTACAACCACACTGTTTCCTGAAAGTTAGACCGTAATGTAGATTTCATCACGGGAGGCCAGGATACTGCTGATAACCACACTGTTTACATGAATGTGAGTACAGTATGTAGATTTCATCACGTGAAGCTAGTTTACTGCTGAAAACCACACTGTTACATGAAAGTGAGTACAGTATGTAGATTTCATCACGTGAAGCTAGTTATATCTGCTGAAAACCACACTGTTACATGAAAGTGAGTACAGAATGTAGTCTTCATCACGGGAGGCCAGGTTACTACGCATAACCACACTGTTACATGAAAGTGAGTAAGTATGCAGATTTCATCAAGTGTAACTAGTTTACTGCTGAAAACCACGCTATTGCCTGAAAGTGAGCACAGAATGTAGAGTTCATCACGTTATGCTAGTTTTCTGTTGAAAACCACATTGTTAGCTGAAAGTGAGAATAGAATATAGTTTTCAAAACGGGAGGCCAGGTTACTGCTGATAACCACACTGTTACATGAAAGTGAGTAAGTATGTAGATTTCATCGCGGGAGGCAAGTTTAGTGCTGATAACCACATTGTTACATGAAAGTGAGTACAGTATGTAGATTTCATCATGTGAAGCTAGTTATCTGCTAAAAACCACATTGTTACCGGATAGTGAGTACAGAATGTAGATGTCATCGTGGGAGGCCAGGTTACTGCTGATGACCACATTGCTACCTGAATGTGAGTACAGTATGTAGATTTCATCGAGGGAGGCAAGTTTAGTGTGATAACCATACTGTTACATGAAAGTGAGTACAGTATGTAGATTTCATCACATGAAGCTAGTTTTCTGTTGAAAACCACACTGTTACCTGAAAGTGAGAATAGAATGTAGTTTTAATCACGGTAGGCCAGTTTGCTGCTTGAACTACTGCTTTACATGAGTCAGATTAAAGGATGTAGTTTTCAACACGGGAGGCCACCTTTCTGCTCAAAACCACACTGTTACATGAAGGTGAGTACAGTATGTAGATTTCATCACGTGAAGCTAGTTTTCTGTTGAAAACCACACTGTTACATGAAAGTGAGTACAGTATGTAGATTTCATCATGTGAAGCTAGTTTTCTGTTGAAAACCACACTGTTACCTGAAATTGAGCTCAGAATGTAGATTTCATCACGTGATGCTAGTTTTTTTGTTGAAAACCACACTGTTACATGAAAGTGAGTACAGTATGTAGATTTCATCATTTGAAGCTAGTTATCTGCTAAAAACCACATTGTTACCGGATAGTGAGTACAGAATGTAGATGTCATCATGGTTACTGGTCACCAGGTTACTGCTGATGACCACATTGCTACATGTATGTGAGTACAGTATGTAGATTTCATAACGTAAAGCTAGTTTACTGCTGAAAACCACACTTTTAGCTGAAAGTGAGAATAGAATGTAGTTTTCATCACGGTAGGCCAGTTTGCTGCTTGAACCACAGCTTTATATGAGTCAGATTACAGGATGTAGTTTTCAAAACGGTAGGCCACGTTTCTGCTCAAAACCACACCGTTACATGAAGGTGAGTACAGTATGTAGATTTCATCACGGGAGGCCAGGTTACTGCTGATAACCACACTGTTACACGAAAGTGAGTACAGTCTGTAGGTTTCATCATGTGAAGCTAGTTATCTGCTAAAAACCACACTGTTACCTGACAGTGAGTACAGAATGTAGATGTCATCATGGGAGGCCAGGTTACGGCTAATGACCACATTGATACCTGAATGTGAGTACAGTATGTAGATTTCATCGAGGGAGGCAAGTTTAGTGCTGATAACCACACTGTTACATGAAAGTGAGTACAGAATGTAGACCTCATCATGCGAACGTAGTTTACTGCAGAAAACCACACTGTTACCTGAAAGTGAGAGTAGAATGTAGATTTTATCACAGGAAGCCAAGTTACTGCTGATAACCACTGTTACATGAAGCTGAGTACAGTATGTAGGTTTAATTGTGTGAAGCAAGTTTACTGGTTGACCCACTGTTTTACATGAAGCAAAGTACTGGATGTAGTTTTCAACGTGGTAGGCCATGTTTCTACTGAAAGCCACACAGTTAAATGAACGTGAGCACAGAATGTAGATTTTAACACGGGAGGATAGGTTTCTGCTGATATCCGCATTGTTACATGAAAGTGAGCACAGAATGTGGATTTCATCACGTGAAGCTAGTTTTCTGTTGAAAACCACACTGTTACCTGAAAGTGAGAATAGAATGTAGTCTTCATCACGGTAGGCGAGTTTGCTGCTTGAAATACTGCTTTACATGAGTCGGATTAAAGGATGTAGTTTTCAACACTGGAGGCCACGTTTCTGCTCATAACCACACTGTTACATGAAGGTGAGTACAGAATGTAGATCTCATCACGCGAACGTAGTTTACTGCTGAAAACCACACTGTTACCTGAAAGTGAGAGTAGAATGTAGATTTCATCGAGGGATTCAAGTTTAGTGCTGATAACCACACTGTTACATGAAAGTGAGTACAGTATGTAGATTTCATCATGTGAAGGTAATCATCTGCTAAAAACCACATTGTTACCGGATAGTGAGTACAGAATGTAGATGTCATCATGGGAGGCCAGGTTACTGCTGATGACCACATTGTTACATGAAGGTGAGAACAGTATGTAGATTTCATCGAGGGAGGTGAGTTTAGTGCTGATAACCACACTGTTACATGAAAGTGAGTACAGTATGTAGCTTTCATCACGTGAAGCTAGTTTTCTGTTGAAAACCACACTGTTTCCTGAAAGTTAGACCATAATGTAGATTTCATCACGGGAGGCCAGGATACTGCTGATAACCACACTGTTTACATGAATGTGAGTACAGTATGTAGATTTCATCACGTGAAGCTAGTTTACTGCTGAAAACCACACTGTTACATGAAAGTGAGTACAGTATGTAGATTTCATTACGTGAAGCTAGTTTACTGCTGAAAACCACACTGTTACATGAAAGTGAGTACAGAATGTAGTCTTCATCACGGGAGGCCAGGTTACTACGCATAACCACACTGTTACATGAAAGTGAGTAAGTATGCAGATTTCATCAAGTGTAGCTAGTTTACTGCTGAAAACCACGCTATTGCCTGAAAGTGAGCACAGAATGTAGAGTTCATCACGTTATGCTAGTTTTCTGTTGAAAACCACATTGTTAGCCGAAAGTGAGAATAGAATATAGTTTTCAAAACGGGAGGCCTAGTTACTGCTGATAACCACACTGTTACATGAAAGTGAGTAAGTATGTAGATTTCATCGCGGAAGGCAAGTTTAGTGCTGATAACCACATTGTTACATGAAAGTGAGTACAGTATGTAGATTTCATCATGTGAAGCTAGTTATCTGCTAAAAACCACATTGTTACCGGATAGTGAGTACAATGTAGATGTCATCGTGGGAGGCCAGGTTACTGCTGATGACCACATTGCTACCTGAATGTGAGTACAGTATGTAGATTTCATCGAGGGAGGCAAGTTTAGTGCTGATAACCATACTGTTACATGAAAGTGAGTACAGTATGTAGATTTCATCACGTGAAGCTAGTTTTCTGTTGAAAACCACACTGTTACCTGAAAGTGAGAATAGAATGTAGTTTTAATCACGGTAGGCCAGTTTGCTGCTTGAACTACTGCTTTACATGAGTCAGATTAAAGGATGTAGTTTTCAACACGGGAGGCCACCTTTCTGCTCAAAACCACACTGTTACATGAAGGTGAGTACAGTATGTAGATTTCATCACGTGAAGCTAGTTTTCTGTTGAAAACCACACTGTTACCTGTAAGTGAGCACAGAATGTAGATTTCATCATGTGAAGCTAGTTTTCTGTTGAAAACCACACTGTTACCTGTAAGTGAGCACAGAATGTAGATTTCGTCACGTGAAGCTAGTTTTCTGTTGAAAACCACACTGTTACCTGAAATTGAGCTCAGAATGTAGATTTCATCACGTGATGCTAGTTTTTTGTTGAAAACCACACTGTTACATGAAAGTGAGTACAGTATGTAGAATTCATCATTTGAAGCTAGTTATCTGCTAAAAACCACATTGTTACCGGATAGTGAGTACAGAATGTAGATGTCATCATGGTTACTGGTCACCAGGTTACTGCTGATGACCACATTGCTACATGTATGTGAGTACAGTATGTAGATTTCATCACGTAAAGCTAGTTTACTGCTGAAAACCACACTGTTACATGAAAGTGAGTACAGAATGTAGATCTCATCATGCGAACGTAGTTTACTGCTGAAAACCACACTGTTACCTGAAAGTGTGCACAGAATGTAGATTTCATCACGGGAGGCAAGGTTACTGCTGAAAGCCCCACTGTGACATGAAAGTGAGTAAGTATGTAGATTTCATCAAGTGTAGCTAGTTTACTGCTGAAAACCACACTATTACCTGAAAGTGAGCACAGAATGTAGATTTCATCATGTGATGCTAGTTTCCTGTTGAAAACCACACTTTTAGCTGAAAGTGAGAATAGAATGTAGTTTTCATCACGGTAGGCCAGTTTGCTGCTTGAACCACAGCTTTATATGAGTCAGATTACAGGATGTAGTTTTCAAAACGGGAGGCCACGTTTCTGCTCAAAACCACACCGTTACATGAAGGTGAGTACAGTATGTAGATTTCATCACGGGAGGCCAGGTTACTGCTGATAACCACACTGTTACACGAAAGTGAGTACAGTCTGTAGGTTTCATGGCGGGAGGCAAGTTTAGTGTTGATAACCACACTGTTACATGAAAGTGAGTACAGTATGTAGTTTTCATCATGTGAAGCTAGTATTCTGCTAAAAACCACATTGTTACCGGATAGTGAGTACAGAATGTAGATGTCATCATGGTTACTGGTCACCAGGTTACTGCTGATGACCACATTGCTACATGTATGTGAGTACAGTATGTAGATTTCATCACGTAAAGCTAGTTTACTGCTGAAAACCACACTGTTACATGAAAGTGAGTACAGAATGTAGATTTCATGACGGGAGGCCATGTTACTGCGCATAACCACACTGTTACATGAAGGTGAGTACAGAATGTAGATCTCATCATGCGAACGTAGTTTACTGCTGAAAACCACACTGTTACCTGAAAGTGAGAGTAGAATGTAGATTTCATCGAGGGATTCAAGTTTAGTGCTGATAACCACACTGTTACATGAAAGTGAGTACAGTATGTAGATTTCATCATGTGAAGGTAATCATCTGCTAAAAACCACATTGTTACCGGATAGTGAGTACAGAATGTAGATGTCATCATGGGAGGCCAGGTTACTACGCATAACCACACTGTTACATGAAAGTGAGTACAGACTGTAGTCTTCATCACGGGAGGCCAGGTTACTACGCATAACCACACTGTTACATGAAAGTGAGTAAGTATGCAGATTTCATCAAGTGTAGCTAGTTTACTGCTGAAAACCACGCTATTGCCTGAAAGTGAGCACAGAATGTAGAGTTCATCACGTTATGCTAGTTTTCTGTTGAAAACCACATTGTTAGCTGAAAGTGAGAATAGAATATAGTTTTCAAAACGGGAGGCCTAGTTACTGCTGATAACCACACTGTTACATGAAAGTGAGTAAGTATGTAGATTTCATCGCGGGAGGCAAGTTTAGTGCTGATAACCACATTGTTACATGAAAGTGAGTACAGTATGTAGATTTCATCATGTGAAGCTAGTTATCTGCTAAAAACCACATTGTTACCGGATAGTGTGTACAGAATGTAGATGTCATCGTGGGAGGCCAGGTTACTGCTGATGACCACATTGCTACCTGAATGTGAGTACAGTATGTAGATTTCATCGAGGGAGGCAAGTTTAGTGCTGATAACCATACTGTTACATGATAGTGAGTACAGAATGTAGATTTCATCACGGGAGGCCATGTTACTGCGCATAGCCACACTGTTACATGAAGGTGAGTACAGAATGTAGATCTCATCATGCGAACGTAGTTTACTGCTGAAAACCACACTGTTACCTGAAAGTGAGAGTAGAATGTAGATTTCATCGAGGGATTCAAGTTTAGTGCTGATAACCACACTGTTACATGAAAGTGAGTACAGTATGTAGATTTCATCATGTGAAGGTAATCATCTGCTAAAAACCACATTGTTACCGGATAGTGAGTACAGAATGTAGATGTCATCATGGGAGGCCAGGTTACTGCTGATGACCACATTGTTACATGAAGGTGAGAACAGTATGTAGATTTCATCGAGGGATGTGAGTTTAGTGCTGATAACCACACTGTTACATGAAAGTGAGTACAGTATGTAGCTTTCATCACGTGAAGCTAGTTTTCTGTTGAAAACCACACTGTTTCCTGAAAGTTAGACCATAATGTAGATTTCATCACGGGAGGCCAGGATACTGCTGATAACCACAGTGTTTACATGAATGTGAGTACAGTATGTAGATTTCATCACGTGAAGCTAGTTTACTGCTGAAAACCACACTGTTACATGAAAGTGAGTACAGTATGTAGATTTCATTACGTGAAGCTAGTTTACTGCTGAAAACCACACTGTTACATGAAAGTGAGTACAGAATGTAGTCTTCATCGCGGGAGGCCAGGTTACTACGCATAACCACACTGTTACATGAAAGTGAGTAAGTATGCAGGTTTCATCAAGTGTAGCTAGTTTACTGCTGAAAACCACGCTATTGCCTGAAAGTGAGCACAGAATGTAGAGTTCATCACGTTATGCTAGTTTTCTGTTGAAAACCACATTGTTAGCTGAAAGTGAGAATAGAATATAGTTTTCAAAACGGGAGGCCTAGTTACTGCTGATAACCACACTGTTACATGAAAGTGAGTAAGTATGTAGATTTCATCGCGGGAGGCAAGTTTAGTGCTGATAACCACATTGTTACATGAAAGTGAGTACAGTATGTAGATTTCATCACGTGAAGCTAGTTTTCTGTTGAAAACCACACTGTTACCTGAAAGTGAGAATAGAATGTAGTTTTAATCACGGTAGGCCAGTTTGCTGCTTGAACTACTGCTTTACATGAGTCAGATTAAAGGATGTAGTTTTCAACACGGGAGGCCACCTTTCTGCTCAAAACCACACTGTTACATGAAGGTGAGTACAGTATGTAGATTTCATCACGTGAAGCTAGTTTTCTGTTGAAAACCACACTGTTACCTGTAAGTGAGCACAGAATGTAGATTTCATCACGTGAAGCTAGTTTTCTGTTGAAAACCACACTGTTACCTGTAAGTGAGCACAGAATGTAGATTTCGTCACGTGATGCTAGTTTTTTGTTGAAAACCACACTGTTACATGAAAGTGAGTACAGTATGTAGATTTCATCATTTGAAGCTAGTTATCTGCTAAAAACCACATTGTTACCGGATAGTGAGTACAGTATGTAGATTTCATCACGGGAGGCCAGGTTACTGCTGAAAGCCACACTGTTACATGAAAGTGAGTAAGTATGCAGATTTCATCAAGTGTAGCTAGTTTACTGCTGAAAACCACACTATTTCCTGAAAGTGAGCACAGAATGTAGATTTCATCACGTGATGCTAGTTTTCTGTTGAAAACCACACTGTTAGCTGAAAGTGAGAATAGAATGTAGTTTTCATCACGGTAGGCCAGTTTGCTCCTTGAACCATAGCTTTATATGAGTCAGATTACAGGATGTAGTTTTCAAAACGGGAGGCCAGGTTACTGTTGATAACCACACTGTTACATGAAAGTGAGTACAGTGTGTAGGTTTCATCATGTGAAGCTAGTTATCTGCTAAAAACGACACTGTTACCTGATACTGAGTACAGAATGTAGATATCATCATGGGAGGCCAGGTTACTGCTAATGACCACATTGTTACATGAAGGTGAGTACAGTATGTAGATTTCATCGCGGGAGGCAAGTTTAGTGCTGATAACCACACTGTTACATGAAAGTGAGTACAGTATGTAGATTTCATCATGTGAAGCTAGTTATCTGCTGAAAACCACATTGTTACCGGATAGTGAGTACAGAATGTAGATGTCATCATGGTTACTGGTCACCAAGTTACTGCTGATGACCACATTGCTACATGAATGTGAGTACAGTATGTAGATTTCATCACGTGAAGCTAGTTTACTGCTGAAAACCACACTGTTACATGAAAGTGAGTACAGAATGTAGATCTCATCATTCGAACGTGGTTTACTGGTGAAAACCACACTGTTACCTGAAAGTGTGCACAGAATGTAGATTTCATCACGGGAGGCCAGGTTACTGCTGAAAGCCACACTGTTACATGAAAGTGAGTACAGTATGTAGATTTCATGGCGGGAGGCAAGTTTAGTGTTGATAACCACACTGTTACATGAAAGTGAGTACAGTCTGTAGGTTTCATCGTGGGAGGCCAGGTTTCTGCGCATAACCACACTGTTACATGAAGGTGAGTACAGTGTGTAGCTTTCATCACATGAAGCTAGTTTTCTGTTGAAATCCACACTGTTACCTGAAAGTGAGAATAGAATGTAGTCTTCATCACGGTAGGACAGTTTGCTGCTTGAACCACATCTTTACATGAGTCAGATTAAAGGATGTAGTTTTCAACACGGAAGGCCACGTTTCTGCTCATAACGACACTGTTACATGAAGGTGAGTACAGTATGTAGATTTCATCACGGGAGGCCACGTTTCTGCTCAAAACCACACTGTTACATGAAGGTTAGCACAGTATGTAGATTTCATTGCGTGAAGCTAGTTTACTGCTGAATGCCACGCTGTTACCTGAAAGTGAGAATATAATGCAAATTTCATCACGGGAGGCCAGGTTACTGCTGATAACCACACTGATACCTGATAGTGAGTACAGAATGTAGATTTCATCACGGGAGGCCAGGTTTCTGCGCATAACCACACTGTTACATGAAAGTGAGTAAGTATGTAGATTTCATCAAGTGTAGCTAGTTTACTGCTGAAAACCACACTATTACCTGAAAGTGAGCACAGAATGTAGATTTCATCACATAAAGCTAGTTATCTGTTGAAAACCACACTGTTACCTGAAAGTGGGAATAGAATGTAGTCTTCATCACGGTAGGCCAGTTTGCTGCTTGAACTATTGCTTTACGTGAGTCAGATTAAAGGATGTAGTTTTCAACACGGGAGGCCACGTTTCTGCTCATAACCACACTGTTACATGAAGGTGAGTACAGTATGTAGATTTCATCATGTGAAGCTAGTTATCTGCTAAAAACCACACTGATACCTGATCGTGAGTATAGAATGTAGATTTCATCACGGGAGGCCAGGTTACTGCGCATAACCACACTGTTACATGAAGGTGAGTACGGTATGTAGATTTCATCACGTGAAGTTAGTTTACTGCTGACAACCACACTGTTTCCTGAAAGTTAGACCATAATTGTAGTTTTCAACATGGGAGGCCACGTTTCTGCTCAAAACCACACTGTTACATGAAGGTGAGGACAGAATGTAGATTTCATCACGTGAAGCTAGTTTACTGCTGAAAACCACACTGTTACCTGAAAGTGAGAGTAGAATGTAGATTTCATCAAGGGAGGCAAGTTTAGTGCTGATAACCACACTGTTACATGAAAGTGAGTACAGTATGTAGATTTCATCATGTTAAGCTAGGTATCTGCTAAAAACCACATTGTTATCGGATAGTGAGTACAGAATGTAGATGTCATCATGGTTACTGGTCACCAGGTTACTGCTGATGACCACATTGCTACATGTATGTGAGTACAGTATGTAGATTTCATCACGTGAAGCTAGTTTACTGCTGAAAACCACACTGTTACATGAAAGTGAGTACAGAATGTAGATCTCATCATGCGAACGTAGTTTACTGCTGAAAACCACACTGTTACCTGAAAGTGTGCACAGAATGTAGATTTCATCACGGGAGGCCAGGTTACTGCTGAAAGCCCCACTGTTACATGAAAGTGAGTAAGTATGTAGATTTCATCAAGTGTTGCTAGTTTACTGCTGAAAACCACACTATTACCTGAAAGTGAGCACAGAATGTAGATTTCATCATGTGATGCTAGTTTCCTGTTGAAAACCACACTGTTAGCTGAAAGTGAGAATAGAATGTAGTTTTCATCACGGTAGGCCAGTTTGCTGCTTGAACCACAGCTTTATATGAGTCAGATTAGAGGATGTAGTTTTCAAAATGGGAGGCCACGTTTCTGCTCAAAAACCACACCGTTACATGAAGGTGAGTACAGTATGTAGATTTCATCACGGGAGGCCAGGTTACTGCTGATAACCACACTGTTACACGAAAGTGAGTACAGTCTGTAGGTTTCATCATGTGAAGCTAGTTATCTGCTAAAAACCACACTGTTACCTGATAGTGAGTACAGAATGTAGATATCATCATGGGAGGTCAGGTTACTGCTAATGACCACATTGTTACATGAAGGTGAGTACAGTATGTAGATTTCATGGCGGGAGGCAAGTTTAGTGTTGATAACCACACTGTTACATGAAAGTGAGTACAGTATGTAGTTTTCATCATGTGAAGCTAGTTATCTGCTAAAAACCACATTGTTTACCGGATAGTGAGTACAGAATGTAGATGTCATCATGGGAGGCCAGGTTACGGCTAATGACCACATTGATACCTGAATGTGAGTACAGTATGTAGATTTCATCGAGGGAGGCAAGTTTAGTGCTGATAACCACACTGTTACATGAAAGTGAGTACAGAATGTAGACCTCATCATGCGAACGTAGTTTACTGCAGAAAACCACACTGTTACCTGAAAGTGAGTGTAGAATGTAGATTTCATCACAGGAAGCCAAGTTACTGCTGATAACCACTGTTACATGAAGCTGAGTACAGTATGTAGGTTTAATTGCGTGAAGCAAGTTTACTGGTTGACCCACTGTTTTACATGAAGCAAAGTACTGGATGTAGTTTTCAACGTGGTAGGCCATGTTTCTACTGAAAGCCACACAGTTAAATGAACGTGACAACAGAATGTAGATTTTAACACGGGAGGATAGGTTTCTGCTGATATCCGCATTGTTACATGAAAGTGAGCACAGAATGTGGATTTCATCACGTGAAGCTAGTTTTCTGTTGAAAACCACACTGTTACCTGAAAGTGAGTACAGTATGTAGATTTCATGGCGGGAGGCAAGTTTAGTGTTGATAACCACACTGTTACATGAAAGTGAGTACAGTCTGTAGGTTTCATCGTGGGAGGCCAGGTTTCTGCGCATAAGCACACTGTTACATGAAGGTGAGTACAATGTGTAGCTTTCATCACATGAAGCTAGTTTTCTGTTGAAATCCACACTGTTACCTGAAAGTGAGAATAGAATGTAGTCTTCATCACGGTAGGACAGTTTGCTGCTTGAACCACATCTTTACATGAGTCAGATTAAAGGATGTAGTTTTCAACACGGAAGGCCACGTTTCTGCTCATAACGACACTGTTACATGAAGGTGAGTACAGTATGTAGATTTCATCACGGGAGGCCACGTTTCTGCTCAAAACCACACTGTTACATGAAGGTTAGCACAGTATGTAGATTTCATTGCGTGAAGCTAGTTTACTACTGAATGCCACGCTGTTACCTGAAAGTGAGAATATAATGCAAATTTCATCACGGGAGGCCAGGTTACTGCTGATAACCACACTGATACCTGATAGTGAGTACAGAATGTAGATTTCATCACGGGAGGCCAGGTTTCTGCGCATAACCACACTGTTACATGAAAGTGAGTAAGTATGTAGATTTCATCACGTAAAGCTAGTTTACTGCTGAAAACCACACTGTTACCTGAAAGTGGGAATAGAATGTAGTCTTCATCACGGTAGGCCAGTTTGCTGCTTTAACTACTGCTTTACGTGAGTCAGATTAAAGGATGTAGTTTTCAACACGGGAGGCCACGTTTCTGCTCATAACCACACTGTTACATGAAGGTGAGTACAGTATGTAGATTTCATCATGTGAAGCTAGTTATCTGCTAAAAACCACACTGATACCTGATCGTGAGTATAGAATGTAGATTTCATCACGGGAGGCCAGGTTACTGCGCATAACCACACTGTTACATGAAGGTGAGTACGGTATGTAGATTTCATCACGTGAAGTTAGTTTACTGCTGACAACCACACTGTTTCCTGAAAGTTAGACCATAATTGTAGTTTTCAACATGGGAGGCCACGTTTCTGCTCAAAACCACACTGTTACATGAAGGTGAGGACAGAATGTAGATTTCATCACGTGAAGCTAGTTTACTGCTGAAAACCACACTGTTACTTGAAAGTGAGTACAGAATGTAGATCTCATCATGCGAATGTAGTTTACTGCTGAAAACCACACTGTTACCTGAAAGTGAGAGTAGAATGTAGATTTCATCAAGGGAGGCAAGTTTAGTGCTGATAACCACATTGTTACATGAAAGTGAGTACAGTATGTAGATTTCATCATGTTAAGCTAGTTATCTGCTAAAAACCACATTGTTATCGGATAGTGAGTACAGAATGTAGATGTCATCATGGTTACTGGTCACCAGGTTACTGCTGATGACCACATTGCTACATGTATGTGAGTACAGTATGTAGATTTCATCACGTGAAGCTAGTTTACTGCTGAAAACCACACTGTTACATGAAAGTGAGTACAGTATGTAGATTTCATCACGTGAAGCTAGTTTTCTGTTGAAAACCACACTGTTACCTGAAAGTGAGAATAGAATGTAGTTTTAATCACGGTAGGCCAGTTTGCTGCTTGAACTACTGCTTTACATGAGTCAGATTAAAGGATGTAGTTTTCAACACGGGAGGCCACCTTTCTGCTCAAAACCACACTGTTACATGAAGGTGAGTACAGTATGTAGATTTCATCACGTGAAGTTAGTTTTCTGTTGAAAACCACACTGTTACCTGTAAGTGAGCACAGAATGTAGATTTCATCACGTGAAGCTAGTTTTCTGTTGAAAACCACACTGTTACCTGTAAGTGAGCACAGAATGTAGATTTCGTCACGTGAAGCTAGTTTTCTGTTGAAAACCACACTGTTACCTGAAATTGAGCTCAGAATGTAGATTTCATCACGTGATGCTAGTTTTTTGTTGAAAACCACACTGTTACATGAAAGTGAGTACAGTATGTAGATTTCATCATTTGAAGCTAGTTATCTGCTAAAAACCACATTGTTACCGGATAGTGAGCACAGAATGTAGATTTCATCACGGGAGGCCAGGTTGCTGCTGAAAGCCACACTGTTACATGAAAGTGAGTAAGTATGCAGATTTCATGAAGTGTAGCTAGTTTACTGCTGAAAACCACACTATTTCCTGAAAGTGAGCACAGAATGTAGATTTCATCACGTGATGCTAGTTTTCTGTTGAAAACCACACTGTTAGCTGAAAGTGAGAATAGAATGTAGTTTTCATCACGGTCGGCCAGTTTGCTCCTTGAACCATAGCTTTATATGAGTCAGATTACAGGATGTAGTTTTCAAAACGGGAGGCCAGGTTACTGCTGATAACCACACTGTTACATGAAAGTGAATACAGTGTGTAGGTTTCATCATGTGAAGCTTGTTATCTGCTAAAAACGACACTGTTACATGAAGGTGAGTAAGTATGTAGATTTCATCAAGTGTAGCTAGTTTACTGCTGAAAACCACACTATTACCTGAAAGTGAGCACAGAATGTAGATTTCATCACGTGATGCTAGTTTTCTGTTGAAAACCACACTGTTACATGAAAGTGAGTACAGTCCGTAGGTTTCATCATGTGAAGCTAGTTATCTGCTAAAAACCACACTGTTACCTGAGAGTGAGTACAGAATGTAGATGTCATCATGGGAGGCCAGGTTACTGTTAATGACCACATTGTTACATGAAGGTGAGTACAGTATGTAGATTTCATCACGTGAAGGTAGTTTACTGCTGACAACCACACGGTTTCCTGAAAGTTAGACCATAATGTAGATTTCATCACGGGAGGCCAGGATACTGCTGATAACCACACAGTTTAAAGGAATGTGAGTACAGTATTTAGATTTCATCACGTGAAGCTAGTTTACTGCTGATAACCACACTGTTACATGAATCTGAGTACGGTATGTAGGTTTCATTGCATGAAGCAAGTTTACTGCTTGACCCACTGTTTTACATGGAAGCAAAGTACTGGATGTAGTTTTCAACGTGGTAGGCCATGTTTCTACTGAAAGCCACACAGTTAAATGAACGTGAGCACAGAATGTAGATTTCATCACGTGAAGTTAGTTTACTGCTGACAACCACACTGTTTACATGAATGTGAGTACAGTATGTAGATTTCATAACGTGAAGCTAGTTTACTGCTGGAAACCACACTGTTTCCTGAAAGTGAGTACAGAATGTAGATCTCATCATGCGAACGTAGTTTACTGCTGAAAACCACATTGTTACCGGATAGTGAGTACAGAATGTAGATGTCATCATGGGAGGCCAGGTTACGGCTGATGACCACATTGTTACATGAAGGTGAGAACAGTATGTAGATTTCATGGAGGGAGGCAAGTTTAGTGCTGATAACCACACTGTTACATGAAAGTGAGTACAGTATGTATATTTCATCATGTGAAGCTAGTTATCTGCTAAAAACCACATTGTTACCTGATAGTGAGTACAGAATGTAGATGTCATCATGGGAGGCCAGGTTACTGTTAATGACCACATTGTTACATGAAGGTGAGTACAGTATGTAGATTTCATCACGTGAAGGTAGTTTACTGCTGACAACCACACTATTACCTTAAAGTGAGCACAGAATGTAGATTTCATCACGTGATGTTAGTTTTCTGTTGAAAACCACACTGTTACATGAAAGTGAGTACAGTCCATAGGTTCCATCATGTGAAGCTAGTTATCTGCTAAAATGATCTCAACATGGCGCTGCGTGAGTGGCCGCCTGTTACAGCAGCTCCTGCTCATTCTAGAGTTTTTCTCTTCAAAAACTTTTTATTCTTTTCTTTCATTTGCCATTATTAAGTCCTCTAATTCAACAGTCTTTCCGGAATTATGGAGACCAAAGCAGCAGCTTTGGTCGTAACTTTTCATCAACTTTCACGATGTTTACGTCCGTGTGCGGGGACCCGACGAGCAGACCCATTGTTTACACCAGGGATCAGCTGTTGGCGCTCCGCAACACAGTGCCCCTGCACCCAGAGGAAAGACCCGCTGTTCCCCTGGAGATAAAGAGGAGAAGAAGAGGATGTCGGGCTGGGGCTCAGCGACGCGCACGGAGGATGAAATACAAACCAGTCCTCCCGTCTGTTTTGATGGGGAATGTGAGATCTCTCCCCAACAAGATGGACGAGCTGGCGGCGCTGACCCGACATCAGAGGGAATACCGGGAGTGCAGTATGATGGTGTTCACCGAGACGTGGCTGACGGCGGCGACCACGGACGCGGTGACGGAGCTGGACGGGTTTAAGTTGGTGCGGGCGGACAGGACGAGAGAAAGCGGTAAGAGGAAAGGAGGAGGACTGGCGGTGTTTGTGAATGATAGATGGTGTAACCCTGGTCACATCACTGTTAAAGACCAACACTGCAGCAGGGACATCGAGCTGCTCGCTCTTAGTATGAGGCCGTATTATTTACCGCGGGAATTTACACATGTTATTATGATGGCTGTGTATGTTCCCCCCTCTGCTAACGGTGACACAGCTTGTGATGTCGTCTATTCAGTCACTAGCAGGCTGCAGACACAGCACCCTCAGGCCCTCCTCCTGGTCTCTGGAGACTTTAATCATGTCTCTCTGTCCTCCACTCTACCAACTTTCACCCAGTATGTGTCATGCTGCACACGAGACAATAAAATCCTGGACTTATTGTATGCCAACTGCAAGGAGGCATACACATCATCCCCCCTCCCCCCCCGGGAAGATCAGACCACAACCTGGTTCATCTCCAGCCTGTGTACAGACCCCTGGTACACAGAGAACCAGCCGTCTCTCGCACAGTGAGGACATGGTCCAAAGAAGCTGAGGAAGCTCTGCAGGACTGTTTCAGCACAACAGTGTGGGAGGAACTCTGGGACTCTCATGGGGAGGATATAGACGGACTGACGGGCTGCATCACGGACTACATAAACTTCTGCGTGGAAAACACCTTACCAACCAGGACGGTAAGGTGTTTTTCCAATAACAAACCCTGGATTAATCCTGATATAAAGGCCCTCTTTAAGGAGAAGAAGAGGGCCTTTAGATCAGGAAACAAGGAGGAGCTGAAGGCTGTTCAGAGGGAGCTAAGGAGGAAAATCAGGGAGGGGAAGAACAGCTACAGGAGGAAGATGGAGGAACAGCTGCAGCAGAACAATATCAGTGGAGTCTGGAAAGGCCTAAAAACCATCTCAGGCCACAAGAAACCAGACTCCAAGGCTGTGGGAGACCTAAAGTGGGTGAATGATTTGAACCACTACTTTAACAGGTTCAATGAGTCACCTACACCTACCCCTCCCCCGGCCCAGTCCACCCTGCTGCAGTCCCCTCCATCTCCCACTTCAAGACAGTGCCCCCCTCCTCCTCCTCCTTCACCACCTTCAGCACAACAATAGCCCCCCCACTGTCATCGACACCTACAGCTCTACCTATGGCTCCAGCAGACCCGTCACACAGACAACCCCCCTCTGCTCCACTACTCAGCCCTGACCCCCCACCAACCCCCTCCTCTGCCTCTGACACACAGCCCCCCTGCTCCAGTTTGTCCTTCACAACACTTCAGGTGAAGAACCAGTTCATGAAGATGAACGTGAGGAAGGCTACGGGTCCAGATGGCATCAGCTCCAGGCTCCTGAAGTCCTGCGCAGATCAGCTGTGTGGGACTTTTGGACACCTATTCAACCTGAGCCTGAAGCTGAGGAAGGTACCACAACTGTGGAAGACATCCTGCGTGGTACCTGTGCCCAAGACCCCACACCCCAAGGACCCCAGCAGCTTCAGGCCGGTGGCATTAACATCCCACCTGATGAAGGCCCTGGAGCGCCTGGTCCTCCAACATCTCCGCCCTGTGGTGAGTCCATCCATGGACCCACTACAGTTTGCCTATCAACCTGGCATTGGGGTGGATGATGCCGTCATCTTCCTTGTGGACCGAGCTCTGTCTCACCTGGAGAAACCTGGCAGCACTGTGAGGATCATGTTCTTTGATTTCTCCAGTGCTTTCAACACCATCCAGCCGACACTTCTGGGGGACAAACTGGAGACTGCAGGGGTAGATCACCATCTAACATCCTGGATACTGGACTACCTCACAAACCGCCCACAGTTTGTGAGGACACAGGACTTCATTTCAGACACGGTGGTCTGCAGTGTGGGGGCCCCGCAGGGAACGGTTCTGGCTCCGTTCCTCTTCACGCTCTACACTGCAGACTTCACTTACAACTCACCAACCTGTCACCTGCAGAAGTTCTCTGATGACTCTGCTATCGTCGGCCTCATCACTGATGGGGACGATGGGGAGTACAGAGAACTTTCCCAGGACTTCGTGGACTGGTGCCTGCGGAACCACCTCCAGATCAACGCGGGGAAAACTAAAGAGCTGGTGGTGGATTTCCGCAGGCAAACTCATCCCCCTCCAACACCGGTGAACATCCAGGGATCAGACATTGAGATAGTGACATCTTATAAATACCTGGGTGTTCACCTGAACAATAAACTGGACTGGACAACAAACTCCTCTGCACTCCATAAAAAAGGCCAGAGCAGGCTGTATCTGCTCAGGAGACTGAGGTCTTTTGGAGTGCAGGGGACACTCCTGAAAACTTTTTATGACACCGTGGTGGCATCAGCCATACTTTATGGAGTGGTTTGCTGGGGCAGCAGCATCACAGCTGCAGACAGGAAGAGGCTGGATAAGATTATCAAAAGGGCCAGCTCTGTCCTGGGATGCTCTCTGGACTCAGTGCAGGTGGTGGGAGAGAGGAGGATGACGGCTAAGCTGTCATCCATGATGGAGAAGGACTCCCACCCCATGAGAGACACCATCAGAGCTCTGGAGAGCTCCTTCAGTGACAGGCTGCTACACCCTAAGTGTACGAAGGAGCGTTACAGAAGGTCCTTCCTGCCTGCAGCTGTTAGACTCCACAACCAGCACTGCTCCCAGTAAACCACAATCACAGTCACATTCACAACAAACTCACCGGACATAAGTGCAATAATGCAATAATGACTTTATGTACAATTATATCATTGATATGATGGACACATTTTTTCTGTCTTTACTTTTTTCTTCTATTTTTCTATTATGTATATACTAATTTATTTTATTGTATTGCTGCTGTAACGTGTAAATTTCCCCACTGTGGGACTAATAAAGGAATATCTTATCTTATCTTATCTTATCTTAAAAACCACACTGTTACCTGATAGTGAGTACAGAATGTAGATATCATCATGGGAGGCCAGGTTACTGCTAATGACCACATTGTACATCAAGGTGAGTACAGTATGTAGATTTCATCATGTGAAGCTAGTTATCTGCTAAAAACCACACTGATACCTGATAGTGAGTACAGGATATAGATTTCATCACGGGAGGCCAGGTTACTGCGCATGACCACACTGTTACATGAAAGTGAGTACAGAATGTAGATCTCATCATGCGAACGTAGTTTACTGCTGAAAACCACACTTTTACCTGAAAGTGAGAGTAGAATGTAGATTTCATCACAGGAAGCCAAGTTACTGCTGATAACCACACTGTTACATGAAGCTGAGTACAGTATGTATGTTTCATTGCGTGAAGCAACTTTACTGCTTGACCCACTGTTTTCCATGAAGCAAAGTACTTGATGTAGTTTTCAACGTGGTAGGCCATGTTTCTACTGAAAGCCACACAGTTAAATGAACGTGAGCACAGAATGTAGATTTTAACACGGGAGGATAGGTTTCTGCTGATATCCATATTGTTACATGAAAGTGAGCACAGAATGTAGATTTCATCACGTGAAGCTAGTTTTCTGTTGAAAACCACACTGTTAGCTGAAAGTACATGAAGGTGAGTACAGTATGTAGATTTCATCACGTGAAGTTAGTTTACTGCTGACAACCACACTGTTTCCTGAAAGTGAGTACAGAATGTAGATCTCATCATGCGAACGTAGTTTACTCCTGAAAACCACATTGTTACCGGATAGTGAGTACAGAATGTAGATGTCATCATGGGAGGCCAGGTTACTGTTAATGACCACATTGTTACATGAAGGTGAGTACAGTATGTAGATTTCATCACGTGAAGGTAGTTTACTGCTGACAACCACACTGTTTCATGAAAGTGAGTACAGAATGTAGATCTCATCATGCGAACGTAGTTTACTGCTGAAAACCACATTGTTACCGGATAGTGAGTACAGAATGTAGATGTCATCATGGGAGGCCAGGTTACTGTTAATGACCACATTGTTACATGAAGGTGAGTACAGCATGTAGATTTCATCATGTGAAGCTAGTTATCTGCTAAAAAACACACTGATACCTGATAGTGAGTACAGAATGTAGATTTCATCACGGGAGGCCAGGTTACTGCGCATAACCACACTGTTACATGAAGGTGAGTACAGTATGTAGAATTCTTCACGTGAAGGTAGTTTACTGCTGACAACCACACTGTTTCCTGAACGTTAGACCATAATGTAGATTTCATCACGGCAGGCCAGGATACTGCTGATAACCACACTGTTTACATGAATGTGAGTACAGTATGTAGATTTCATCACGTGAAGCTAGTTTACTGCTGAAAACCACACTGTTACATGAAAGTGAGTACAGAATGTAGGTTTCATCATATGAAGCTAGTTATCTGCTAAAAACCACATTGTTACCGAATAGTAAGTACAGAATGTAGATGTAATCATGGGAGGCCAGGTTACTGCTGATGACCACATTGTTACATGAATGTGAGTACAGTATGTAGATTTCATCATGCGAACGTAGTTTACTGCTGAAAACCACACTGTTACCTGAAAGTGAGAGTAGAATGTAGATTTCATCACCGGAAGCCAAGTTACTGCTGATAACCACACTGTTACATGAAGCTGAGTACAGTATGTAGGTTTCATCACGTGAAGGTAGTTTACTGCTGACAACCACACTGTTTCCTGAAAGTTAGACCATAATTAAGATTTCATCACGGGAGGCCAGGATACTGCTGATAACCACACTGTTACCTGAAAGTGAGAATAGAATGTAGATTTCATCACGTGTAGGCCAGTTTGGTGCTTGAACCACAGCTTTACATGAGTCAGATTAAAGGATGTAGTTTTCAACACGGGAGGCCACGTTTCTGCTCAAAACCACACTGTTACGTGAAGGTGAGGACAGTATGTAGATTTCATCACGGGAGGCATTGTTAATGCGCAATACCACACTGTTACATGAAGGTGAGAACAGTATGTAGATATCATGACGTGTAGCTAGTTTACTGCTGAAAACCACACTGTTACCTGAAAGTCAGAATAGAATGTGGATTTCATCACGGGAGGCCAGGATACTACTTGAACGTCAGGTTTACATGAGTCGGATTACATTATGTAGATTTCATCACGTGAAGCTAGTTTACTGCCGAAAACCACACTGTTACCTGAAAGTCACAATAGAATGTAGATTTCATCATGGGAGGCCAGGTTACTGCTGATAACCACACTGTTACATGAAGGTGAGTACAGTATGTAGATTTCATCACGTGAAGGTAGTTTACTGCTGACAACCACACTGTTTCCTGAAAGTTAGACCATAATTTAGATTTCATCACGGGAGGCCAGGATACTGCTGATAACCACACTGTTACATGAAGGTGAGTACAGTATGTAGATTTCATCACATGAAGCTAGTTTACTGCCGAAAACCACACTGTTACCTGAAAGTCAGATTAGAATGTGGATTTCATCACGGGAGGCCAAGATACTGCTTGAACATCAGGTTTACATGAGTCAGATTACATTATGTAGATTTCATCACTTGAAGCTAGTTTACTGCCGAAAACCACACTGTTACCTGAAAGTCAGATTAGAATGTGGATTTCATCACTTTAGGCCTGTTTGCTAATTGAACCACAGTTTTACATTAGTCAGATTACAGGATGTAGTTTTCAACACAGCAGGCCAGGTTACTGCTGACAATCACACTGTTACCTGAAAGTGAGCACAGAATGTAGATTTCATTGTTGGAGGCCAGTTTACTGCTTGACCCACTGTTTTACGTGAAACAAAGTACAAGATGTAGTTTTCAACGTGGTAGGCCATGTTTCTACTGAAATCCACACAGTTAAATGAACGTGACCACAGAATGTAGATTTTAACACGAGAGGATAGGTTTCTGCTGATATCCACATTGTTACATGAAAGTGAGCACAGAATGTAGATTTCATCACGTGAAGCTAGTTTTCTGTTGAAAACCACACAGTTACCTGAAAGTGAGAATAGAATGTAGATTTCATCACGTGTAGGCCAGTTTGCTGCTTAAACCACAGCTTTACATGAGTCAGATTAAAGGATGTAGTTTTCAACACGGGAGGCCATGTTTCTGCTCAAAACCACACTGTTACATGAAGGTGAGGATAGTATGTAGATTTCATCATGTGAAGCTAGTTTTATGTTGAAAACCACACAGTTACCTGAAAGTGAGAATAGAATGTAGATTTCATCATGGGATGCCAGTTTACTGCTGATAACCACACTGTTACATGAAGGTGAGTACAGTATGTAGATTTCATTGCGTTAAGCTAGTTTACTTCTGGAAACCACATTGTTACCTGTAAGTGAGCACAGAATGTAGATATCAACACAGGACGCATGGTTAATGCGCAATACCACACCGTTACATGAAGGTGAGGACAGTATGTAGATATCATGAGGTGTAGCTAGTTTACTGCTGACAACCACACTGTTTCCTGAAAGTTAGACCATAATTAAGATTTCATCACGGGAGGCCAGGATACTGCTCATAACCACACTGTTACATGAAGGTGAGTACAGTATGTAGATTTCATTGTGTGAAGCTAGTTTACTACTGGAAACCACACTGTTACCTGAAAGTCAGAATAGAATGTGGATTTCATCACGGGGGGCCAAGATACTGCTTGAACATCAGGTTTACATGAGTCAGATTACATTATGTAGATTTCATCACGTGAAGCTAGTTTACTGCCGAAAACCACACTGTTACTTGAAAGTCAGATTAGAATGTGGATTTCATCACTTTAGGCCTGTTTGCTGCTTGAACCACAGCTTTACATTAGTCAGATTACAGGATGTAGTTTTCAACACGGGAGGCCACGTTTCTGCTCATAACCACACTGTTACATGAAGGTGAGTACAGCATGTAGATTTCATTGCGTGAAGCTAGTTTACTACTGGAAACCACACTGTTACCTTTAAGGGAGCACATAATGTAGATTTCAGCAGAGGAGGCATGGTTAATGCGCAATACCACACTGTTACATGAAGGTGAGAACAGTATGTAGATATCATGACGTGTAGCTAGTTTACTGCTGAAAACCAAACTGTTACCTGAAAGTCAGAATAGAATGTGGATTTCATCACAGGAGGCCAGGGTACTGCTTGAACGTCAGGTTTACATGAGTCAGATTACATTATGTAGATTTCATTGCGTGAAGCTAGTTTACTGCCGAAAACCACACTGTTACCTGAAAGTCAGATTAGAATGTGGATTTCATCACGGGAGGCCAAGATACTGCTTGAACATCAGGTTTACATGAGTCAGATTACATTATGTAGATTTCATCACGTGAAGCTAGTTTACTGCCGAAAACCACACTGTTACCTGAAAGTCAGATTAGAATGTGGATTTCATCACTTTAGGCCTGTTTGCTAATTGAACCACAGTTTTACATTAGTCAGATTACAGGATGTAGTTTTCAACACAGCAGGCCAGGTTACTGCTGACAATCACACTGTTACCTGAAAGTGAGCACAGAATGTAGATTTCATTGTTGGAGGCCAGTTTACTGCTTGACCCACTGTTTTACATGAAACAAAGTACAGGATGTAGTTTTCAACGTGGTAGGCCATGTTTCTACTGAAATCCACACAGTTAAATGAACGTGACCACAGAATGTAGATTTTAACACGAGAGGATAGGTTTCTGCTGATATCCACATTGTTACATGAAAGTGAGCACAGAATGTAGATTTCATCACGTGAAGCTAGTTTTCTGTTGAAAACCACACAGTTACCTGAAAGTGAGAATAGAATGTAGATTTCATCACGTGTAGGCCAGTTTGCTGCTTAAACCACAGCTTTACATGAGTCAGATTAAAGGATGTAGTTGTCAACACGGGAGGCCATGTTTCTGCTCAAAACCACACTGTTACATGAAGGTGAGGATAGTATGTAGATTTCATCATGTGAAGCTAGTTTTATGTTGAAAACCACACAGTTACCTGAAAGTGAGGATAGAATGTAGATTTCATCACGGGATGCCAGTTTACTGCTGATAACCACACTGTTACATGAAGGTGAGTACAGTATGTAGATTTCATTGCGTTAAGCTAGTTTACTTCTGGAAACCACATTGTTACCTGTAAGTGAGCACAGAATGTAGATATCAACACAGGACGCATGGTTAATGCGCAATACCACACCGTTACATGAAGGTGAGGACAGTATGTAGATATCATGAGGTGTAGCTAGTTTACTGCTGACAACCACACTGTTTCCTGAAAGTTAGACCATAATTAAGATTTCATCACGGGAGGCCAGGATACTGCTCATAACCACACTGTTACATGAAGGTGAGTACAGTATGTAGATTTCATTGTGTGAAGCTAGTTTACTACTGGAAACCACACTGTTACCTGAAAGTCAGAATAGAATGTGGATTTCATCACGGGGGGCCAAGATACTGCTTGAACATCAGGTTTACATGAGTCAGATTACATTATGTAGATTTCATCACGTGAAGCTAGTTTACTGCCGAAAACCACACTGTTACTTGAAAGTCAGATTAGAATGTGGATTTCATCACTTTAGGCCTGTTTGCTGCTTGAACCACAGCTTTACATTAGTCAGATTACAGGATGTAGTTTTCAACACGGGTGGCCACGTTTCTGCTCATAACCACACTGTTACATGAAGGTGAGTACAGCATGTAGATTTCATTGCGTGAAGCTAGTTTACTACTGGAAACCACACTGTTACCTTTAAGGGAGCACATAATGTAGATTTCAGCAGAGGAGGCATGGTTAATGCGCAATACCACACTGTTACATGAAGGTGAGAACAGTATGTAGATATCATGACGTGTAGCTAGTTTACTGCTGAAAACCAAACTGTTACCTGAATGTCAGAATAGAATGTGGATTTCATCACAGGAGGCCAGGGTACTGCTTGAACGTCAGGTTTACATGAGTCAGATTACATTATGTAGATTTCATCACGTGAAGCTAGTTTACTGCCGAAAACCACACAGTTACCTGAAAGTCAGAATAGAATGTGGATTTCATCACGGTAGGCCAGTTTGCTGCTTGAACCACAGCTTTACGTTAGTCAGATTACAGGATTTAGTTTTCAAAACAGCAGGCCAGGTCACTTTTGATAACCACACTGTTACATGAAGGTGAGAACAGTATGTACATATCATGAGGTGTAGCTAGTTTACTGCTGACAACCACACTGTTACCTGAAAGTCAGAATAGAATGTGGATTTCATCACGGGAGGCCAAGATACTGCTTGAACATCAGGTTTACATGAGTCAGATTACATTATGTAGATTTCATCACGTGAAGCTAGTTTACTGCCGAAAACCACACTGTTACCTGAAAATCAGAATAGAATGTGGATTTCATCACGGTAGGCCTGTTTGCTGCTTGAACCACAGCTTTACATTAGTCAGATTACAGGATGTAGTTTTCAACACAGCAGGCCAGTTTACTGCTGGTAACTACACTGTTACATGAAGTTGAGTACAGTATGTAGGTTTCATTGCGTGAAGCAAGTTTACTGCTGACAACCACACTGTTACCTGAAAGTGAGCACAGAATGTAGATTTTAACACGGCAACCATACTGTCACCTGAAAGTGAGCACAGAATGTAGATTTCATTGCGGGAGGCCAGTTTACTGCTTGACCCACTGTTTTACATGAAGCAAAGTACAGGATGTAGTTTTCAACGTGGTAGGCCATGTTTCTACTGAAAGCCACACAGTTAAATGAACGTAAGCACAGAATGTAGATTTTAAGACTGGAGGATAGGTTTCTGCTGATATCCACATTGTTACATGAAAGTGAGAATAGAATGTAGATTTCATCACGTGTAGGCCAGTTTGCTGCTTGAACCACAGCTTTACATGAGTCAGATTAAAGGATGTAGTTTTCAACACGGGAGGCCACGTTTCTGCTCAAAACCACACTGTTACATGAAGGTGAGGACAGAATGTAGATTTCAACACAGGAGGCATGGTTAATGCGCAATACCACACTGTTACATGAAGGTGAGAACAGTATGTTGGTATCATGACGTGTAGCTAGTTTACTGCTGAAAACCATAATGTTACAAGAAGGTGAGTACAGTATATACATTTCATCACGGGAGGCCAGGTTACTGCTGATAACCACACTGTTACATGAAGGTGAGTACAGTATATAGATTTCATCAAGGGAGGCCAGGTTACTGCGCATAACCACACTGTTACATGAAGGTTAGTACAGAATGTAGATTTCAACACAGGAGGCATGGTTAATTCGCAATATCACACTGTTACATGAAGGTGAGAACAGTATGTAGATATCATGACATGTAGCTAGTTTACTGCCGAAAACCACACTGTTACCTGAAATTCAGAATAGAATATGGATTTCATCACGGTAGGCCTGTTTGCTGCTTGAACCACAGCTTTACATTAGTCAGATTACAGGATGTAGTTTTCAACACGGGAGGCCACGTTTCTGCTCATAACCACACTGTTACATGAAGGTGAGTACAGTATGTAGATTTCATCACGTGTAGGTAGTTTACTGCTGACAACCACACTGTTTCCTGAAAGTTAGACCATAATGTAGATTTCATCACGGGAGGCCAGGATACTGCTGATAACCACACTGTTACATGAATGTGAGCACAGAATGTAGATTTTAACACGGCAACCACACTGTTACCTGAAAGTGAGCACAGAATGTAGATTTTAACACGGCAACCACACTGTTACCTGAAAGTGAGCACAGAATGTAGATTTCATTGCGGGAGGCCAGTTTACTGCTTGACCCACTGTTTTACATGAATCAAAGTACAGGATGTAGTTTTCAACGTGGTAGGCCATGTTTCGACTGAAAGCCACACAGTTAAATGAACGTGAGCACAGAATGTAGATTTTAACACGGGAGGATAGGTTTCTGCTGATAACCACACTGTTACATGAAGGTGAGTACAGTATGTAGATTTCATCACATGAAGGTAGTTTACTGCCGAAAACCACACTGTTACCTGAAAGTCAGAATAGAATGTGGATTTCATCACGGTAGGCCAGTTTGCTGCTTGAACCACAGCTTTACATGAGTCAGATTACAGGATGTAGTTTTCAACACAGCAGGCCACGTTTCTGCTCAAAACCACACTGTTACATGAAGGTTAGTACAGAATGTAGATTTCAACACAGGAGGCATGGTTAATGCGCAATATCACACTGTTACATGAAGGTGAGAACAGTATGTAGATTTCATCACGGGAGGCCAGGTTACTGCGCATAACCACACTGTTACATGAAGGTGAGTACAGTATGTAGATTTCATCACGTGAAGGTAGTTTACTGCTGACAACCACACTGTTTCCTGAAAGTTAGACCATAATTAAGATTTCATCACGGGAGGCCAGGATACTGCTGATAACCACACTGTTACATGAAGGTGAGTACAGTATGTAGATTTCATTGCGTAAAGCTAGTTTACTACTGAAAACCACACTGTTACCTGAAAGTCACAATAGAATGTGGATTTCTTCACAGGAGGCCAGGGTACTGCTTGAACGTCAGGTTTACATGAGTCAGATTACATTATGTAGATTTCATCACGTGAAGCTAGTTTACTGCCGAAAACCACAATGTTACCTGAAAGTCAGAATAGAATGTGGTTTTCATCACGGTAGGCCAGTTTGCTGCTTGAACCACAGCTTTACATTAGTCAGATTACAGGATGTAGTTTTCAAAACAGCAGGCCAGGTTACTGTTGATAACCACACTGTTACATGAAGGTGAGTACAGTATGTAGATTTCATCACGTGAAGGTAGTTTACTGCTGACAACCACACTTTTTCCTGAAAGTTAGACCATAATGTAGATTTCATTACGGGAGGCCAGGATACTGCTGATAACCACACTGTTACATGAAGGTGAGTACAGTATGTAGATTTAATCACGTGTAGCTAGTTTACTGCTGACAACCACATTGTTACCTGAAAGTCAGAATAGAATGTGGATTTCATCATGGGAGGCCAAGATACTGCTTGAACATCAGGTTTACATGAGTCAGATTACATTATGTAGATTTCATCACTTGAAGCTAGTTTACTGCCGAAAACCACACTGTTACCTGAAATTCAGAATAGAATGTGGATTTAGTCACGGTAGGCCTGTTTGCTGCTTGAACCACAGCTTTACATTAGTCAGATTACAGGATGTAGTTTTCAACACAGCAGGCCAGTTTACTGCTGATAACCACACTGTTACATGAAGGTGAGTACAGTATTTAGATTTCATTGCGTGAAGCAAGTTTACTGCTGACAACCACACTGTTACCTGAAAGTGAGCACAGAATGTAGATTTTAACACGGCAACCACACTGTTACATGAAAGTGAGAATAGGATGTAGATTTCATCACGTGTAGGCCAGTTTGCTGCTTGAACCACAGCTTTACATGAGTCAGATTAAAGGATGTAGTTTTCAACACGGGAGGCCACGTTTCTGCTCAAAACCACACTGTTACATGAAGGTGAGGACAGTATGTAGATTTCATCATGTGAAGCAAGTTTACTGCTTACAACCACACTGTTTCCTGAAAGTTAGACCATAATGTAGATTTCATCACGGGAGGCCAGTTTACTGCTGATAACCACACTATTACATGAAGGTGAGTACAGTATATAGATTTCATCACGGGAGGCCAGGTTACTGCGCATAACCACACTGTTACATGAAGGTGAGTACAGAATGTAGATTTCAACACAGGAGGCATGGTTAATGCGCAATACCACACTGTTACATGAAGGTGAGAACAGTATGTAGATATCATGACGTGTAGCTAGTTTACTGCTGACAACCACACTGTTACCTGAAAGTCAGAATAGTATGTGGATTTCATCACGGGAGGCCTGTTTGCTAATTGAACCACAGTTTTACATTAGTCAGATTACAGGATGTAGTTTTCAACACAGCAGGCCAGGTTACTGCTGACAATCACACTGTTACCTGAAAGTGAGCACAGAATGTCGATTTCATTGTTGGAGGCCAGTTTACTGCTTGACCCACTGTTTTACATGAAACAAAGTACAGGATGTAGTTTTCAACGTGGTAGGCCATGTTTCTACTGAAATCCACACAGTTAAATGAACGTGACCACAGAATGTAGATTTTAACACGAGAGGATAGGTTTCTGCTGATATCCACATTGTTACATGAAAGTGAGCACAGAATGTAGATTTCATCACGTGAAGCTAGTTTTCTGTTGAAAACCACACAGTTACCTGAAAGTGAGAATAGAATGTAGATTTCATCACGTGTAGGCCAGTTTGCTGCTTAAACCACAGCTTTACATGAGTCAGATTAAAGGATGTAGTTGTCAACACGGGAGGCCATGTTTCTGCTCAAAACCACACTGTTACATGAAGGTGAGGATAGTATGTAGATTTCATCATGTGAAGCTAGTTTTATGTTGAAAACCACACAGTTACCTGAAAGTGAGGATAGAATGTAGATTTCATCACGGGATGCCAGTTTACTGCTGATAACCACACTGTTACATGAAGGTGAGTACAGTATGTAGATTTCATTGCGTTAAGCTAGTTTACTTCTGGAAACCACATTGTTACCTGTAAGTGAGCACAGAATGTAGATATCAACACAGGACGCATGGTTAATGCGCAATACCACACCGTTACATGAAGGTGAGGACAGTATGTAGATATCATGAGGTGTAGCTAGTTTACTGCTGACAACCACACTGTTTCCTGAAAGTTAGACCATAATTAAGATTTCATCACGGGAGGCCAGGATACTGCTCATAACCACACTGTTACATGAAGGTGAGTACAGTATGTAGATTTCATTGTGTGAAGCTAGTTTACTACTGGAAACCACACTGTTACCTGAAAGTCAGAATAGAATGTGGATTTCATCACGGGGGGCCAAGATACTGCTTGAACATCAGGTTTACATGAGTCAGATTACATTATGTAGATTTCATCACGTGAAGCTAGTTTACTGCCGAAAACCACACTGTTACTTGAAAGTCAGATTAGAATGTGGATTTCATCACTTTAGGCCTGTTTGCTGCTTGAACCACAGCTTTACATTAGTCAGATTACAGGATGTAGTTTTCAACACGGGTGGCCACGTTTCTGCTCATAACCACACTGTTACATGAAGGTGAGTACAGCATGTAGATTTCATTGCGTGAAGCTAGTTTACTACTGGAAACCACACTGTTACCTTTAAGGGAGCACATAATGTAGATTTCAGCAGAGGAGGCATGGTTAATGCGCAATACCACACTGTTACATGAAGGTGAGAACAGTATGTAGATATCATGACGTGTAGCTAGTTTACTGCTGAAAACCAAACTGTTACCTGAATGTCAGAATAGAATGTGGATTTCATCACAGGAGGCCAGGGTACTGCTTGAACGTCAGGTTTACATGAGTCAGATTACATTATGTAGATTTCATCACGTGAAGCTAGTTTACTGCCGAAAACCACACAGTTACCTGAAAGTCAGAATAGAATGTGGATTTCATCACGGTAGGCCAGTTTGCTGCTTGAACCACAGCTTTACGTTAGTCAGATTACAGGATTTAGTTTTCAAAACAGCAGGCCAGGTCACTTTTGATAACCACACTGTTACATGAAGGTGAGAACAGTATGTACATATCATGAGGTGTAGCTAGTTTACTGCTGACAACCACACTGTTACCTGAAAGTCAGAATAGAATGTGGATTTCATCACGGGAGGCCAAGATACTGCTTGAACATCAGGTTTACATGAGTCAGATTACATTATGTAGATTTCATCACGTGAAGCTAGTTTACTGCCGAAAACCACACTGTTACCTGAAAATCAGAATAGAATGTGGATTTCATCACGGTAGGCCTGTTTGCTGCTTGAACCACAGCTTTACATTAGTCAGATTACAGGATGTAGTTTTCAACACAGCAGGCAAGTTTACTGCTGGTAACTACACTGTTACATGAAGTTGAGTACAGTATGTAGGTTTCATTGCGTGAAGCAAGTTTACTGCTGACAACCACACTGTTACCTGAAAGTGAGCACAGAATGTAGATTTTAACACGGCAACCATACTGTCACCTGAAAGTGAGCACAGAATGTAGATTTCATTGCGGGAGGCCAGTTTACTGCTTGACCCACTGTTTTACATGAAGCAAAGTACAGGATGTAGTTTTCAACGTGGTAGGCCATGTTTCTACTGAAAGCCACACAGTTAAATGAACGTAAGCACAGAATGTAGATTTTAAGACTGGAGGATAGGTTTCTGCTGATATCCACATTGTTACATGAAAGTGAGAATAGAATGTAGATTTCATCACGTGTAGGCCAGTTTGCTGCTTGAACCACAGCTTTACATGAGTCAGATTAAAGGATGTAGTTTTCAACACGGGAGGCCACGTTTCTGCTCAAAACCACACTGTTACATGAAGGTGAGGACAGAATGTAGATTTCAACACAGGAGGCATGGTTAATGCGCAATACCACACTGTTACATGAAGGTGAGAACAGTATGTTGGTATCATGACGTGTAGCTAGTTTACTGCTGAAAACCATAATGTTACAAGAAGGTGAGTACAGTATATACATTTCATCACGGGAGGCCAGGTTACTGCTGATAACCACACTGTTACATGAAGGTGAGTACAGTATATAGATTTCATCAAGGGAGGCCAGGTTACTGCGCATAACCACACTGTTACATGAAGGTTAGTACAGAATGTAGATTTCAACACAGGAGGCATGGTTAATTCGCAATATCACACTGTTACATGAAGGTGAGAACAGTATGTAGATATCATGACATGTAGCTAGTTTACTGCCGAAAACCACACTGTTACCTGAAATTCAGAATAGAATATGGATTTCATCACGGTAGGCCTGTTTGCTGCTTGAACCACAGCTTTACATTAGTCAGATTACAGGATGTAGTTTTCAACACGGGAGGCCACGTTTCTGCTCATAACCACACTGTTACATGAAGGTGAGTACAGTATGTAGATTTCATCACGTGTAGGTAGTTTACTGCTGACAACCACACTGTTTCCTGAAAGTTAGACCATAATGTAGATTTCATCACGGGAGGCCAGGATACTGCTGATAACCACACTGTTACATGAATGTGAGCACAGAATGTAGATTTTAACACGGCAACCACACTGTTACCTGAAAGTGAGCACAGAATGTAGATTTTAACACGGCAACCACACTGTTACCTGAAAGTGAGCACAGAATGTAGATTTCATTGCGGGAGGCCAGTTTACTGCTTGACCCACTGTTTTACATGAATCAAAGTACAGGATGTAGTTTTCAACGTGGTAGGCCATGTTTCGACTGAAAGCCACACAGTTAAATGAACGTGAGCACAGAATGTAGATTTTAACACGGGAGGATAGGTTTCTGCTGATAACCACACTGTTACATGAAGGTGAGTACAGTATGTAGATTTCATCACATGAAGGTAGTTTACTGCCGAAAACCACACTGTTACCTGAAAGTCAGAATAGAATGTGGATTTCATCACGGTAGGCCAGTTTGCTGCTTGAACCACAGCTTTACATGAGTCAGATTACAGGATGTAGTTTTCAACACAGCAGGCCACGTTTCTGCTCAAAACCACACTGTTACATGAAGGTTAGTACAGAATGTAGATTTCAACACAGGAGGCATGGTTAATGCGCAATATCACACTGTTACATGAAGGTGAGAACAGTATGTAGATTTCATCACGGGAGGCCAGGTTACTGCGCATAACCACACTGTTACATGAAGGTGAGTACAGTATGTAGATTTCATCACGTGAAGGTAGTTTACTGCTGACAACCACACTGTTTCCTGAAAGTTAGACCATAATTAAGATTTCATCACGGGAGGCCAGGATACTGCTGATAACCACACTGTTACATGAAGGTGAGTACAGTATGTAGATTTCATTGCGTAAAGCTAGTTTACTACTGAAAACCACACTGTTACCTGAAAGTCACAATAGAATGTGGATTTCTTCACAGGAGGCCAGGGTACTGCTTGAACGTCAGGTTTACATGAGTCAGATTACATTATGTAGATTTCATCACGTGAAGCTAGTTTACTGCCGAAAACCACAATGTTACCTGAAAGTCAGAATAGAATGTGGTTTTCATCACGGTAGGCCAGTTTGCTGCTTGAACCACAGCTTTACATTAGTCAGATTACAGGATGTAGTTTTCAAAACAGCAGGCCAGGTTACTGTTGATAACCACACTGTTACATGAAGGTGAGTACAGTATGTAGATTTCATCACGTGAAGGTAGTTTACTGCTGACAACCACACTTTTTCCTGAAAGTTAGACCATAATGTAGATTTCATTACGGGAGGCCAGGATACTGCTGATAACCACACTGTTACATGAAGGTGAGTACAGTATGTAGATTTAATCACGTGTAGCTAGTTTACTGCTGACAACCACATTGTTACCTGAAAGTCAGAATAGAATGTGGATTTCATCATGGGAGGCCAAGATACTGCTTGAACATCAGGTTTACATGAGTCAGATTACATTATGTAGATTTCATCACTTGAAGCTAGTTTACTGCCGAAAACCACACTGTTACCTGAAATTCAGAATAGAATGTGGATTTAGTCACGGTAGGCCTGTTTGCTGCTTGAACCACAGCTTTACATTAGTCAGATTACAGGATGTAGTTTTCAACACAGCAGGCCAGTTTACTGCTGATAACCACACTGTTACATGAAGGTGAGTACAGTATTTAGATTTCATTGCGTGAAGCAAGTTTACTGCTGACAACCACACTGTTACCTGAAAGTGAGCACAGAATGTAGATTTTAACACGGCAACCACACTGTTACATGAAAGTGAGAATAGGATGTAGATTTCATCACGTGTAGGCCAGTTTGCTGCTTGAACCACAGCTTTACATGAGTCAGATTAAAGGATGTAGTTTTCAACACGGGAGGCCACGTTTCTGCTCAAAACCACACTGTTACATGAAGGTGAGGACAGTATGTAGATTTCATCATGTGAAGCAAGTTTACTGCTTACAACCACACTGTTTCCTGAAAGTTAGACCATAATGTAGATTTCATCACGGGAGGCCAGTTTACTGCTGATAACCACACTATTACATGAAGGTGAGTACAGTATATAGATTTCATCACGGGAGGCCAGGTTACTGCGCATAACCACACTGTTACATGAAGGTGAGTACAGAATGTAGATTTCAACACAGGAGGCATGGTTAATGCGCAATACCACACTGTTACATGAAGGTGAGAACAGTATGTAGATATCATGACGTGTAGCTAGTTTACTGCTGACAACCACACTGTTACCTGAAAGTCAGAATAGTATGTGGATTTCATCACGGGAGGCCTGTTTGCTAATTGAACCACAGTTTTACATTAGTCAGATTACAGGATGTAGTTTTCAACACAGCAGGCCAGGTTACTGCTGACAATCACACTGTTACCTGAAAGTGAGCACAGAATGTCGATTTCATTGTTGGAGGCCAGTTTACTGCTTGACCCACTGTTTTACATGAAACAAAGTACAGGATGTAGTTTTCAACGTGGTAGGCCATGTTTCTACTGAAATCCACACAGTTAAATGAACGTGACCACAGAATGTAGATTTTAACACGAGAGGATAGGTTTCTGCTGATATCCACATTGTTACATGAAAGTGAGCACAGAATGTAGATTTCATCACGTGAAGCTAGTTTTCTGTTGAAAACCACACAGTTACCTGAAAGTGAGAATAGAATGTAGATTTCATCACGTGTAGGCCAGTTTGCTGCTTAAACCACAGCTTTACATGAGTCAGATTAAAGGATGTAGTTGTCAACACGGGAGGCCATGTTTCTGCTCAAAACCACACTGTTACATGAAGGTGAGGATAGTATGTAGATTTCATCATGTGAAGCTAGTTTTATGTTGAAAACCACACAGTTACCTGAAAGTGAGGATAGAATGTAGATTTCATCACGGGATGCCAGTTTACTGCTGATAACCACACTGTTACATGAAGGTGAGTACAGTATGTAGATTTCATTGCGTTAAGCTAGTTTACTTCTGGAAACCACATTGTTACCTGTAAGTGAGCACAGAATGTAGATATCAACACAGGACGCATGGTTAATGCGCAATACCACACCGTTACATGAAGGTGAGGACAGTATGTAGATATCATGAGGTGTAGCTAGTTTACTGCTGACAACCACACTGTTTCCTGAAAGTTAGACCATAATTAAGATTTCATCACGGGAGGCCAGGATACTGCTCATAACCACACTGTTACATGAAGGTGAGTACAGTATGTAGATTTCATTGTGTGAAGCTAGTTTACTACTGGAAACCACACTGTTACCTGAAAGTCAGAATAGAATGTGGATTTCATCACGGGGGGCCAAGATACTGCTTGAACATCAGGTTTACATGAGTCAGATTACATTATGTAGATTTCATCACGTGAAGCTAGTTTACTGCCGAAAACCACACTGTTACTTGAAAGTCAGATTAGAATGTGGATTTCATCACTTTAGGCCTGTTTGCTGCTTGAACCACAGCTTTACATTAGTCAGATTACAGGATGTAGTTTTCAACACGGGTGGCCACGTTTCTGCTCATAACCACACTGTTACATGAAGGTGAGTACAGCATGTAGATTTCATTGCGTGAAGCTAGTTTACTACTGGAAACCACACTGTTACCTTTAAGGGAGCACATAATGTAGATTTCAGCAGAGGAGGCATGGTTAATGCGCAATACCACACTGTTACATGAAGGTGAGAACAGTATGTAGATATCATGACGTGTAGCTAGTTTACTGCTGAAAACCAAACTGTTACCTGAATGTCAGAATAGAATGTGGATTTCATCACAGGAGGCCAGGGTACTGCTTGAACGTCAGGTTTACATGAGTCAGATTACATTATGTAGATTTCATCACGTGAAGCTAGTTTACTGCCGAAAACCACACAGTTACCTGAAAGTCAGAATAGAATGTGGATTTCATCACGGTAGGCCAGTTTGCTGCTTGAACCACAGCTTTACGTTAGTCAGATTACAGGATTTAGTTTTCAAAACAGCAGGCCAGGTCACTTTTGATAACCACACTGTTACATGAAGGTGAGAACAGTATGTACATATCATGAGGTGTAGCTAGTTTACTGCTGACAACCACACTGTTACCTGAAAGTCAGAATAGAATGTGGATTTCATCACGGGAGGCCAAGATACTGCTTGAACATCAGGTTTACATGAGTCAGATTACATTACGTAGATTTCATCACGTGAAGCTAGTTTACTGCCGAAAACCACACTGTTACCTGAAAATCAGAATAGAATGTGGATTTCATCACGGTAGGCCTGTTTGCTGCTTGAACCACAGCTTTACATTAGTCAGATTACAGGATGTAGTTTTCAACACAGCAGGCCAGTTTACTGCTGGTAACTACACTGTTACATGAAGTTGAGTACAGTATGTAGGTTTCATTGCGTGAAGCAAGTTTACTGCTGACAACCACACTGTTACCTGAAGGTGAGCACAGAATGTAGATTTTAACACGGCAACCATACTGTCACCTGAAAGTGAGCACAGAATGTAGATTTCATTGCGGGAGGCCAGTTTACTGCTTGACCCACTGTTTTACATGAAGCAAAGTACAGGATGTAGTTTTCAACGTGGTAGGCCATGTTTCTACTGAAAGCCACACAGTTAATTGAACGTAAGCACAGAATGTAGATTTTAAGACTGGAGGATAGGTTTCTGCTGATATCCACATTGTTACATGAAAGTGAGAATAGAATGTAGATTTCATCACGTGTAGGCCAGTTTGCTGCTTGAACCACAGCTTTACATGAGTCAGATTAAAGGATGTAGTTTTCAACACGGGAGGCCACGTTTCTGCTCAAAACCACACTGTTACATGAAGGTGAGGACAGAATGTAGATTTCAACACAGGAGGCATGGTTAATGCGCAATACCACACTGTTACATGAAGGTGAGAACAGTATGTTGGTATCATGACGTGTAGCTAGTTTACTGCTGAAAACCATAATGTTACAAGAAGGTGAGTACAGTATATACATTTCATCACGGGAGGCCAGGTTACTGCTGATAACCACACTGTTACATGAAGGTGAGTACAGTATATAGATTTCATCAAGGGAGGCCAGGTTACTGCGCATAACTACACTGTGACATGAAGGTTAGTACAGAATGTAGATTTCAACACAGGAGGCATGGTTAATTCGCAATATCACACTGTTACATGAAGGTGAGAACAGTATGTAGATATCATGACATGTAGCTAGTTTACTGCCGAAAACCACACTGTTACCTGAAATTCAGAATAGAATATGGATTTCATCACGGTAGGCCTGTTTGCTGCTTGAACCACAGCTTTACATTAGTCAGATTACAGGATGTAGTTTTCAACACGGGAGGCCACGTTTCTGCTCATAACCACACTGTTACATGAAGGTGAGTACAGTATGTAGATTTCATCACGTGTAGGTAGTTTACTGCTGACAACCACACTGTTTCCTGAAAGTTAGACCATAATGTAGATTTCATCACGGGAGGCCAGGATACTGCTGATAACCACACTGTTACATGAATGTGAGCACAGAATGTAGATTTTAACACGGCAACCACACTGTTACCTGAAAGTGAGCACAGAATGTAGATTTTAACACGGCAACCACACTGTTACCTGAAAGTGAGCACAGAATGTAGATTTCATTGCGGGAGGCCAGTTTACTGCTTGACCCACTGTTTTACATGAATCAAAGTACAGGATGTAGTTTTCAACGTGGTAGGCCATGTTTCGACTGAAAGCCACACAGTTAAATGAACGTGAGCACAGAATGTAGATTTTAACACGGGAGGATAGGTTTCTGCTGATAACCACACTGTTACATGAAGGTGAGTACAGTATGTAGATTTCATCACATGAAGGTAGTTTACTGCCGAAAACCACACTGTTACCTGAAAGTCAGAATAGAATGTGGATTTCATCACGGTAGGCCAGTTTGCTGCTTGAACCACAGCTTTACATGAGTCAGATTACAGGATGTAGTTTTCAACACAGCAGGCCACGTTTCTGCTCAAAACCACACTGTTACATGAAGGTTAGTACAGAATGTAGATTTCAACACAGGAGGCATGGTTAATGCGCAATATCACACTGTTACATGAAGGTGAGAACAGTATGTAGATTTCATCACGGGAGGCCAGGTTACTGCGCATAACCACACTGTTACATGAAGGTGAGTACAGTATGTAGATTTCATCACGTGAAGGTAGTTTACTGCTGACAACCACACTGTTTCCTGAAAGTTAGACCATAATTAAGATTTCATCACGGGAGGCCAGGATACTGCTGATAACCACACTGTTACATGAAGGTGAGTACAGTATGTAGATTTCATTGCGTAAAGCTAGTTTACTACTGAAAACCACACTGTTACCTGAAAGTCACAATAGAATGTGGATTTCTTCACAGGAGGCCAGGGTACTGCTTGAACGTCAGGTTTACATGAGTCAGATTACATTATGTAGATTTCATCACGTGAAGCTAGTTTACTGCCGAAAACCACAATGTTACCTGAAAGTCAGAATAGAATGTGGTTTTCATCACGGTAGGCCAGTTTGCTGCTTGAACCACAGCTTTACATTAGTCAGATTACAGGATGTAGTTTTCAAAACAGCAGGCCAGGTTACTGTTGATAACCACACTGTTACATGAAGGTGAGTACAGTATGTAGATTTCATCACGTGAAGGTAGTTTACTGCTGACAACCACACTTTTTCCTGAAAGTTAGACCATAATGTAGATTTCATTACGGGAGGCCAGGATACTGCTGATAACCACACTGTTACATGAAGGTGAGTACAGTATGTAGATTTAATCACGTGTAGCTAGTTTACTGCTGACAACCACATTGTTACCTGAAAGTCAGAATAGAATGTGGATTTCATCATGGGAGGCCAAGATACTGCTTGAACATCAGGTTTACATGAGTCAGATTACATTATGTAGATTTCATCACTTGAAGCTAGTTTACTGCCGAAAACCACACTGTTACCTGAAATTCAGAATAGAATGTGGATTTAGTCACGGTAGGCCTGTTTGCTGCTTGAACCACAGCTTTACATTAGTCAGATTACAGGATGTAGTTTTCAACACAGCAGGCCAGTTTACTGCTGATAACCACACTGTTACATGAAGGTGAGTACAGTATTTAGATTTCATTGCGTGAAGCAAGTTTACTGCTGACAACCACACTGTTACCTGAAAGTGAGCACAGAATGTAGATTTTAACACGGCAACCACACTGTTACATGAAAGTGAGAATAGGATGTAGATTTCATCACGTGTAGGCCAGTTTGCTGCTTGAACCACAGCTTTACATGAGTCAGATTAAAGGATGTAGTTTTCAACACGGGAGGCCACGTTTCTGCTCAAAACCACACTGTTACATGAAGGTGAGGACAGTATGTAGATTTCATCATGTGAAGCAAGTTTACTGCTTACAACCACACTGTTTCCTGAAAGTTAGACCATAATGTAGATTTCATCACGGGAGGCCAGTTTACTGCTGATAACCACACTATTACATGAAGGTGAGTACAGTATATAGATTTCATCACGGGAGGCCAGGTTACTGCGCATAACCACACTGTTACATGAAGGTGAGTACAGAATGTAGATTTCAACACAGGAGGCATGGTTAATGCGCAATACCACACTGTTACATGAAGGTGAGAACAGTATGTAGATATCATGACGTGTAGCTAGTTTACTGCTGACAACCACACTGTTACCTGAAAGTCAGAATAGTATGTGGATTTCATCACGGGAGGCCTGTTTGCTAATTGAACCACAGTTTTACATTAGTCAGATTACAGGATGTAGTTTTCAACACAGCAGGCCAGGTTACTGCTGATAACCACACTGTTACCTGAAAGTGAGCACAGAATGTAGATTTTAACACGGCAACCACAGTGTTACCTGAAAGTGAGCACAGAATGTATATTTCATTGCGGGAGGCCAGTTTACTGCTTGACCCACGGTTTTACATGAAGCAAAGTACAGGATGTAGTTTTCAACGTGGTAGGCCATGTTTCTACTGCAAGCCACACAGTTAAATGAACGTGAGCACAGACTGTAGATTTTAACATGGGAGGATAGGTTTCTGCTGATATCCACATTGTTACATGAAAGTGTGCACAGAATGTAGATATCATCACGTGAAGCTAGTTTTCTGTTGAAAACCACACTGTTACCTGAAAATGAGAATTTGAATGTAGATTTCATCACGTGTAGGCCAGTTTGCTGCTTGAACCACAGCTTTACATGAGTCAGATTAAAGGATGTAGTTTTCAACACGGGAGGCCACGTTTCTGCTCAAAGCCACACTGTTACATGAAGGTGAGGACAGTATGTAGATTTCATCACGGGAGGCCAGTTTACTGCTGATAACCACACTGTTACATGAAGGTGAGTACAGAATGTAGATTTCATCACGGGAGGCCAGGTTACTGCGCATAACCACACTGTTACATGAAGGTGAGTACAGTATGTAGATTTCATCACGTGAAGGTAGTTTACTGCTGACAACCACACTGTTTCCTGAAAGTTAGACCATAATGTAGATTTCATCACGGGAGGCCAGGATACTGCTGATAACAACACTGTTACATGAAGGTGAGTACAGTATGTAGATTCAATGCGTGAAGCTAGTTTACTACTGGAAACCACACTGTTACCTGTAAGGGAGCACAGAATGTAGATTTCAACATAGGAGGCCAGGATACTGCTGATAACCACACTGTTACATGAAGGTGACTACAGTATGTAGATTTCATCATGTGAAGCTAGTGTACTGCTGACAACCACACTGTTACCTGAAAGTCAGAATAGAATGTGGATTTCATCACGGGGGGCCAAGATACTGCTTGAACATCAGGTTTACATGAGTCAGATTACATTATGTAGATTTCATCACGTGAAGCTAGTTTACTGCCGAAAACCACACTGTTACCTGAAAGTCAGATTAGAATGTGGATTTCATCACTTTAGGCCTGTTTGCTGCTTGAACCACAGCTTTACATTAGTCAGATTACAGGATGTAGTTTTCAACACAGCAGGCCAGTTTACTGCTGGTAACTACACTGTTACATGAAGTTGAGTACAGTATGTAGGTTTCATTGCGTGAAGCAAGTTTACTGCTGACAACCACACTGTTACCTGAAAGTGAGCACAGAATGTAGATTTTAACACGGCAACCACACTGTCACCTGAAAGTGAGCATAGAATGTAGATTTCATTGCGGGAGGCCAGTTTACTGCTTGACCCACTTTTTTACATGAAGCAAAGTACAGGATGTAGTTTTCAACGTGGTAGGCCATGTTTCTACTGAAAGCCACACAGTTAAATGAACGTGAGCACAGAATGTAGATTTTAAGACAGGAGGATAGGTTTCTGCTGATATCCACATTGTTACATGAAAGTGAGAATAGAATGCAGATTTCATCACGTGTAGGCCAGTTTGCTGCTTGAACCACAGCTTTACATGAGTCAGATTAAAGGATGTAGTTTTCAACACGGGAGGCCACGTTTCTGCTCAAAACCACACTGTTACATGAAGGTGAGGACAGAATGTAGATTTCAACACAGGAGGCATGGTTAATGCGTAATACCACACTGTTACATGAAGGTGAGAACAGTATGTTGGTATCATGACGTGTAGCTAGTTTACTGCTGAAAACCATAATGTTACAAGAAGGTGAGTACAGTATATAGATTTCATCACGGGAGGCCAGGTTACTGCGCATAACCACACTTTTACATTAAGGTTAGTACAGAATGTAGATTTCAACACAGGAGGCATGGTTAATGCGCAATATCACACTGTTACATGAAGGTGAGAACAGTATGTAGATATCATGACGTGTAGCTAGTTGACTGCTGAAAACCACACTGTCACCTGAAAGTCAGAATAGAATGTTGATTTCATCACGGTAGGCCTGTTTGCTGCTTGAACCACAGCTTTACATTATTCAGATTACAGGATGTAGTTTTCAACACAGCAGGCCAGGTTACTGCTGATAACCACACTGTTACATGAAGGTGAGTACAGTATGTAGATTTCATCACGTGAAGGTAGTTTACTGCTGACAACCACACTGTTTCCTGAAAGTTAGACCATAATGTAGATTTCATCACGGGAGGCCAGGATACTGCTGATAACCACACTGTTACATGAATGTGAGCACAGAATGTAGATTTTAACACGGCAACCACACTGTTACCTGAAAGTGAGCACAGAATGTAGATTTCATTGCGGGAGGCCAGTTTACTGCTTGACCCACTGTTTTACATGAATCAAAGTATGGGATGTAGTTTTCAACGTGGTAGGCCATGTTTCTACTGAAAGCCACACAGTTAAATGAACGTGAGCACAGAATGTAGATTTTAACACGGGAGGATAGGTTTCTGCTGATAACCACACTGTTACATGAAGGTGAGTACAGTATGTAGATTTCATCACGTGAAGCTAGTTTACTGCCGAAAACCACAGTGTTACCTGAAAGTCAGAATAGAATGTGGATTTCATCACGGTAGGCCAGTTTGCTGCTTGAACCACAGCTTTACATTAGTCAGATTACAGGATGTAGTTTTCAACACAGCAGGCCACGTTTCTGCTCAAAACCACACTGTTACATGAAGGTTAGTACAGAATGTAGATTTCAACACAGGAGGCATGGTTAATGCGCAATATCACACTGTTACATGAAGGTGAGAACAGCATGTAGATTTCATCACGGGAGGCCAGGTTACTGCGCATAACCACACTGTTACATGAAGGTGAGTACAGTATGTAGATTTCATCACGTGAAGGTAGTTTACTGCTGACAACCACACTGTTTCCTGAAAGTTAGACCATAATTAAGATTTCATCACGGAAGGCCAGGATACTGCTGATAACCACACTGTTACATGAAGGTGAGTACAGTATTTAGATTTCAATGCGTGAAGCTAGTTTACTACTGGAAACCACACTGTTACCTGTAAGGGAGCACAGAATGTAGATTTCAACATAGGAGGCCAGGATACTGCTGATAACCACACTGTTACATGAAGGTGAGAACAGTATGTAGATATCATGACGTGTAGCTAGTTTACTGCTGAAAACCACACTGTTACCTGAAAGTCAGAATAGAATGTGGATTTCATCACGGGAGGCCAGGATACTACTTGAACGTCAGGTTTACATGAGTCAGATTACATTATATAGATTTCATCACGTGAAGCTAGTTTTTGCCGGAAACCCACTGTCACCTGAAAGTCAGAATAGAATGTGGATTTTATCACGGTAGGCCAGTTTGCTGCTTGAACCACAGCTTTACATTAGTCAGATAACAGTATGTAGTTTTCAGCACGGGAGGCCAAGTTTCTGCTCATAACCACACTGTTACATGAAGGTGAGTACAGCATGTAGATTTCATTGCGTGAAGCTAGTTTACTACTGGAAACCACACTGTTACCTGTAAGGGAGCACATAATGTAGATTTCAACACAGGAGGCATGGTTAATGCGCAATACCACACTGTTACATGAAGGTGAGAACAGTATGTAGATATCATGACGTGTAGCTAGTTTACTGCTGATAACCAAAGTGTTACCTGAAAGTCAGAATAGAATGTGGCTTTCATTACAGGAGGCCAGGGTACTGCTTGAACGTCAGGTTTACATGAGTCAGATTACATAATGTAGATTTCATCACGTGAAGCTAGTTTACTGCCGAAAACCACACTGTTACCTGAAAGTCAGAATAGAATGTGGATTTTATCACGGTAGGCCAGTTTGCTGCTTGAACCACAGCTTTAAGTTAGTCAGATTACAGGATGTAGTTTTCAAAACAGCAGGCCAGGTTACTGGTGATAACCACACTGTTATATGAAGGTGAGTACAGTATGTAGATTTCATCACGTGAAGGTAGTTTACTGCTGACAACCACACTGTTTCCTGAAAGTTAGACCATAATGTAGATTTCATCACGGGAGGCCAGGATACTGCTGATAACCACACTGTTACATGAAGGTGAGTACAGTATGTAGATTTCATCACGTGAAGCTAGTGTACTGCTGACAACCACACTGTTACCTGAAAGTCAGAATAGAATGTGGATTTCATCACGGGAGGCCAAGATACTGCTTGAACATCAGGTTTACATGAGTCAGATTACATTATGTAGATTTCATCACGTGTAGCTAGTTTACTGCCGAAAACCACACTGTTACCTGAAATTCAGAACAGAATATGGATTTCATCACGGTAGGCCTGTTTGCTGCTTGAACCACAGCTTTACATTAGTCAGATTACAGGATGTAGTTTTCAACACGGGAGGCCACGTTTCTGCTCATAACCACACTGTTACATGAAGGTGAGTACAGCATGTAGATTTCATTGCGTGAAGCTAGTTTACTACTGGAAACCACACTGTTACCTGTAAGGGAGCACATAATGTAGATTTCAACAAAGGAGGCATGGTTAATGCGCAATACCACACTGTTACATGAAGGTGAGAACAGTATGTAGATATCACGACGTGTAGCTAGTTTACTGCCGAAAACCACACTGTCACCTGAAAGTCAGAATAGAATGTGGATTTCATCACGGTAGGCCAGTTTGCTGCTTGAACCACAGCTTTACATTAGTCAGATTACAGGATGTAGTTTTCAACACAGCAGGCCAGTTTACTGCTGATAACCACACTGTTACATGAAGGTGAGCACAGAATTTAGATTTCATTGCGTGAAGCTAGTTTACTGTTGAAGGCCACGCTGTTACGTGAAAGTGAGAATATAATGTAGTTTTCATCACAGTAGGCCAGTTTGCTGCTTGAACCACAGCTTTACATGAGTCATATTACAGGATATACTTTTCATCACGGTAGGCCAGTTTGCTGCTTGAACCACAGCTTTACATGAGTCATATTACAGGATGTAGTTTTCATCGCGGGAGGCCAGTTTAGTGCTTGACCCACAGTTTTACACAAATCAGAGTACAGGATGTAGTTTTAGACATGGGAGGCCATGTTTCTGCCTAAAGCCACACTTTTAATTGAACATGAGCACAGAATGTAGATTTCATCATGGGGGGCCAAGTTACTGCTGATAACCACACTGTTACATGAAGGTGAGTACAGTATGTAGATTTCATCATGTGAACCTAGTTATCTGCTAAAAACCACACTGTTACCTCATACTGAGTACAGAATATAGATATCATCATGGGAGGCCAGGTTACTGCTAATGACCACATTGTTACATGAAGGTGAGTACAGTATGTAGAGTTCATTGAGGGAGGCCAGTTTAGTGCTTGACCCACAGTTTTACACAAATCAGAGTACAGGATGTAGTTTTAGACATTGGAGGCCATGTTTCTGCTGAAAGCTGCACTTTTAAATGAACATGAGCACAGAATGTAAATTTCATCACGGGAGGCCAGTTTGGTGCTTGAAACACAGCTTTACATGTCAGATTACAGGATGTAGTTTTCAACATGGGAGGCCATGTTTCTACTGAAAGCCACACTGGTAAATGAACGTGAGCAAAGAATATAGATTTCAACATGGGAGGCCAGGTTACTGCTGATAACCACACTGTTACATGAAGGTGAGTACAGTATGTAAATTTCATTGCGTGATGCTAGTTTACTGCTGAAAACCACACAGTTACCTGATACTGAACACAGAATGTAGATTTCATCACAGGAGGACAGGTTTCTGCTGATATCCACATTGTTACATGAAGGTGAGTACAGTATGTAGATTTCATCATGTGAAAGTAGTTTACTGCTGACAACCACACTGTTACCTGAAAGTTAGACCATAATGTAGATTTCATCACGGGAGGCCAGGTTACTGCTAATAACCACACTGTTACCTGAAAGTGAGAATAGAATGTAGTTTTCATCACGGTAGGCCAGTTTGCTGCTTGAACCACAACTTTACATGAGTCAGATTACAGGATGTAGTTTTCATCGCGGGAGGCCAGTTTAGTGCTTGACCCACAGTTTTACACTAATCAGAGTACAGGATGTAGTTTTAGACATGGGAGGCCATGTTTCTGCTGAAAGCCACACTTTTAATTGAACATGAGCAAAGAATGTAGATTTCATCACGGGAGGCCAGGATATTGCTTGAACATCAGGTTTACATGAGTCAGATTACAGGATGTAGATTTCATAACGGGAGGCCAGGTTACTGTGCATAACCGCACTGAAGTTGAGTACAGTATGTAGATTTCATCACATGAAGCTAGTTTACCGCTGAAAACCACACTGTTACCTGAAAGTGAGAATAGAATGTAGATTTCATCACGGGAGGACATTTTTCTGCTGCTATCCACACTGTTACATGAAAGTGAGTACAGAATGTAGATCTCATCATGCGAACGTAGTTTACTGCTGAAAACCTCACTGAAAGTGAGAGTAGAATGTAGATTTCATCACGGGAAGCCAGGTTACTGCTAGTAACCACACTGTTACATAAAGGTTAGTACAGTATGTAGGTTTCATTGCGTGAAGCTAGTTTACTACTGGAAGCCACACTGTTACCTGTAAGTGAGCACAGAATGTAGATTTCAACACGGGAGGCATGGTTAATGCGCAATACCACACTGTTACATGAAGGTGAGAACAGTATGTAGATATCATGACGTGTAGCTAGTTTACTGCTGAAAACCACACTGTTACCTGAAAGTGAGAATAGAATGTAATTTTCATCACGGTAGGCCAGTTTGCTGCTTGAACCACAGTTTTTCATGAGTAAGATTACAGGATGTAGTTTTCAAAACGGGAGGCCAGGTTACTGCTGATAACCACACTGTTACATGAAGGTGAGTACAGTATGTAGATTTCATCACGTGAAGCTAGTTTACTGCTGAAAACCACACTGTTACATGAAGGTGAGTACAGTATGTAGGTTTCATTGCGTGAAGCAAGTTTACTGCTGACAACCACACTGTTACCTGAAAGTGAGAATGGAATGTAGATTTCAACATGGGAGGCATGGTTAATGCGCAATACCACACTGTTGGGGGCGGCAGTAGCTCAGTCTGTAGGGAGTTGGCTTGGGAACCGGAGGGTCACCGGTTCAAGTCCCGACATGGACCAAAAACTGAGTGAGAACTGGTAGCTGGAGAGGTGCCAGTTTACCTCTTGGGCACTGCCGAGGTGCCCCTGAGCCAGGCACCAAACCCCCAACTGCTCGGGGCGCTTGTCAGGAGCAGCCCCCTCACTCTGACATCTCTCCAATTGTTGCATGTATATGGACCTGTTTGTGCATGTGTGTGTATAAGTTAACAGAGTGAAAAAAAAATTGAATTTCCCCTAGCGGGACTAATAAAGGAATATCTTCTTCTTCTTCTTCTTCTGTTACATGAAGGTGAGAACAGTATGTAGATATCCTGACGTGTAGCTAGTTTACTGCTGAAAACCACAGTTACCTGACAGTGAGAATAGAATGTGGATTCCATCACGGGAGACCAGGTTACTGCTGAAAGCCACACTGTTACATGAAAGTGAGTACAGTATGTAGATTTCATTGCGTGAAGCTAGTGTGGGGAAGATGTGATACCTGACACTGACACTTGGTCACATGACCTGTAGGCAGTGGTCATGTGACTGGGTGTCAATCAGGAAGTAATAAAAGAGCTTGCTGTCTTAGTAGCAGGCCCTTTTCTCTGCTGACCTGGCCCTCCTTCACAAAGAGTGGCAGGTGGACACTCAGGTCCTGTCCTGATGATTTTGAGCTCTGAAACTAACGATTGATGTGGTTCACCACTGACGCCAATGCTGGCAGAGAGGAAAAGTGACTGTGATGCATTGGAGTTCTCCTCCCATTCCCGCATTAGCTAAAGGAATTTGGGTGCCTTTGCAAAGACCAGGCCAGCCACTGTTTCTACTATTTGTATTTTTGTTTATGGATTTTTAGGCTGAGGCAATTAATGTTTTAAAACCTTAGTAGTGGATGTATGCTGGCTGAGTTAATATTTATTCGTTTTCCAGCAGTTCCACTTTGTGAAGGGCCGGGCCTGCACCAACACAGCGCTCTCCCTGTGGTGGGACTGCACGGGTGACACTCTGTCTGTAGTTGTGTGTGTAGGTTTGTCGTGACACTGCATGCATATCTTATCTTATTTTATCTTATTTATTGCGATAAACTTTTAAGTGTACTATTTTAATGTGTATTGTGGTGGTAGCGCTGTCTCCCTCTTCTGTGTCCCACAGCTTGATGGTTGCTTTGTGGAGTTGACCCGCCCTTATTATAATGAGAACTGTTGTATTTTAACTTTAGCTTTTCAGAACTGTAAATTGCCTCATGCCCATATTTTTATGAAGATTTTACTGTATTTAATAAAGCCAGCTTAACTTGTGCATAAGTTCGCCTCTGGTAAATTGTTCCTGTTCGGGGGAAGTTAAGGGGTCACAACTGGCACTTGAGATTTAGGGTTAAAGGGTTCCTCCTGCCCTTACCAGGAGGTGGCGTTGTCAGATTGTTAGAGGTAAAACGTAGTACCAGGTACTACATTTCTGGCGTTGTCGGCAGGATCTATAAATATTTTTAAAGGGGCGTCTTGTGTGTTTGTTTAGTTGGCTTTTAAGTAGAAACAGTGGCTGGGGTTGGACTACAGAAGATGGCCCCTGGACTGCTGTGACGAACCTGTAATGGGACCTACTGACCAGTGAAGATGAATTGACATTGTTGTGTGCACCGTTTTAAACCCCATTGTAGCAAAGCTAATAGTTAAACTGCTAAAATGAGTGTTGAGTATGAGGAGGAGGAGCTTTTGGCTCTGCATGAGGAGGTACAGAGGCTACGAGTGGCTAATGAGCAACTTATACAAAGAAGAGGTGCCAGTTCAGGTGCAGGTCCTACTGCTACCACCAGTGCAAATGCTGGTGGCCTAGCAACTAGCAGCAACGCAGCCTCACCAAATTTGCCTGTACCAACCATTGAGCGTTTTGTATACATTCAAAGAGAGAAGAGGTGTCCCCACTTCTCTGGTTCTAAATCCCGATCTGACATATCAATTTATGATTGGATTGAGAGTGTGGATTCATGCTGGAGAGAGAGGCATATGACCCCCAGAGAGAAGGCCCTCTTCCTTTATGATCATTTGGAGGGTGAAGCAAAGGCAGAGATCAGGTTTCGTTCCTTAGCGGAGCGGGAAAACCCCGATGCGATCTTAACTATTTTGAAAGGGCTGTACGGTCCCCCCTCTTCCTTTGTTAGAAGAAGAAGAAGAAGAAGAAGAAGATCTACCTTTATTAGTCCCACAATGGGGAAATTCAATTTACACTCTGTTAAACTCATACATGGTACATGCTGACCTGAAACACACACATACACGCATTAATGGAGAGATGTCAGAGTGAGGGGGCTGCTCCTGACAAGCGCCCCGAGCAGTTGGGGGTTTGGTGCCTTGCTCAGGGGCACCTCGGCTTGGTTAGCCTGCAAAAACAGTTTTTTGATCGAAAACAGAAAGATGGGGAGTCTTTAAAGGAGTTTTCCCATTCACTGTGGGCATTGATTGAGGATATTCAGCGTGCATATCCAAACAGATTGACAGACCCAGATACTCTAGTTAGAGACCAGTTTGTCGAGCATGTGCGTGATATATCACTGCGACGGGAGTTAAAGAGTATTGTAAGGCAAAATTCCTCAATATCTTTCTTAGACTTGCGTCAGGAAGCCATCAGGTGGGCAGAGGAGGGTGAGCGGCCTTCTGGGCAGACTCGGGCTGGGCTTCATCAGGTCGAGGCTGATGGTGTAGAGGGTGTCTGTCATGCAGTTGGGGTTGGGAGAGGATCAGAGTATTCTTCCCTACAAGAACAATTCAAGAAACAGCAGCTACAGATTGAGAGTATCATCAAAAGTTTGTCTAAACTCGAATCTGTACTTGATCAGTCTGTTTCCCGTACCACTAAACCCAACTATCAGTTTACTCCAGAAGGCCTACCCATCTGCCTCCGCTGCCAGAGGCCTGGCCATGTTCTTCGCCAGTGCCGCCAGGGTCCCAGGCAACGACCATCTAGCCTGCCCAGTGTCCAGCCTGAATCAAACTCTGCCCAAGCTACGGTGGGGACTTCAGGTATGGACAGTACAGAGGATGTAAATGCTAATGACTCTAGTGGCCAGGATCATTCAGAGCAGGATCCCTCTATCTCTAACTCTTCACGACCCCTCATAGGTAGATGCCCTGTGGTAGCGGTGGAAATGGGTGGGGTAAGGGTGAAATGTTTGTTGGACACAGGCTCTATGGTCAGTACTATTACAGTCATTTTTTAGAGAAGTGTTCCAGCCTTGGGGTATCTCTAAACTCAGATCCTGTCGGTGGTTGGCTCTGAAGGCAGCCAATGGCCTAGATATCCCCTACGTGGGGTATCTGGAGTTGGACTTTCAGGTGCTGGGAAAAAGGATTCCAGGTCGTGGGGTGTTAGTTGTAAAAGACACTCCCTGTTCATCACAGTCCCACACTGTCCCAGGGTTGTTGGGGATGAATGTCATCATAGAATGTTACAGGGAGCTATTTGCACAACAAGGGGAAGCTTTGTTTGCTTCTTTAGCTGCCACTCAAACAGGGGCATACTGGGAGCCAGTTTTCCGCCACTGTCACAGGCTGGAAGCTTTTCCAGTAGTTCCTGAGGGTCGTGTCAGAGTTTTGGAAAAGGCAGGAGAGTTCATACCAGCAGGGTCAGTTAAGTTTGTCAAGGTCACCTGCCCCAGGGTCCCATATGCTCCACCCACCGCCATGCTATTAGAGCCTGGTGGATCAGATCTGTCTCCAGGCTTATTGTTGTCCCCCTCCCTTGTAACAGTTGACAATGGGGTAGCTTTTGTACCAGTGGTTAATGTGGGAGCAACAGGGGCCACAGTTCACCCAAAACAAGTGTTGGGAGCATTGCACCAGGTTGAAGGGATAGAGGGAGAGCAGCTGAGTTTTGAGGAAGGGTGTGAGGAGGTTGCACAGGTCACCTTGGTCAGTGCACAGGCTGGGCAAGAGCCTCCTTTAACTATCTCTGAAGCCATTGGAGCTTTGCACTGGCCAACACTGTCACCTGGGGAAGAACAACAGGCAAAAGAGTTATTGCAAAGGTACAATCATGTCTTCGCCAAACATGAGGGAGACCTAGGTTGCACTGATGAGATTGTACATGAGATCCCACTCTTAGATGAGGCACCCGTCCGTCAGAGGTATAGGAGAATACCCCCTACACAGTGGCAGGCTGTAAAAGATCACATAAAGCAGCTCCTTGAGAGCAGGGTGATTAGGGAGAGCAGCAGCCCTTATGCATCCCCTATTGTCTTGGTGCGGAAGAAGACTGGAGAATTGAGGATGTGTGTGGATTACCGACAGCTTAACGCTAAAACAAGAAAGGATGCGTATCCACTGCCTCGAATTGAGGAGTCGCTGGATGCACTTGCAGGTGCACAGTGGTTCTCTACACTTAACTTGGCAAGTGGTTACAACCAGGTTCCAGTAGCCGAGGGGGACAAGGCCAAGACAGCTTTCTGTACACCATTTGGCCTCTTTGAATTTGAGCGAATGCCCTTTGGCTTATGTAATGCTCCTGGGACCTTTCAGAGGCTCATGGAAAGGATATTTGGCGACCAGAGCCTTCAGTCGGTCCTCCTTTATCTGGATGATGTCATTGTGTTTTCTTCTTCCATAGAGCAGCACCTGCAGAGATTAGAAATGGTTCTCAGCCGCCTCGACCAGAAGGGCCTGAAAGCTAAACTGAGCAAATGCCATTTCTTCAGGAGAGAGGTACAGTACCTCGGACACCATGTGTCCAGTGAAGGAGTAGCGACTGATCCCGAAAAGATTTCTGCAGTGGCAGGCTGGAAACGGCCTCAGGATATAACAGAGGTCAGATCTTTTCTGGGTTTCTGTAGCTACTACCGTCGCTTTGTAAAAGGATTTGCACAGTTGGCTGCTCCCCTGCACCAACTTGTGGCAGATGCTATCAAGGTAGCCAAACAACAACGAACAAGGCCCGCTGCAGTCCTGCCTAATTTGTGGACTCAGGAATGTGAGAAAAGTTTCTGTGATCTAAAGAAGATGCTCACCAGCACCCCGATCTTAGCTTTTGCAGATTTCACCAAGCCTTTTGTATTGGAGGTTGATGCTAGTCATCAGGGGTTGGGGGCTGTCCTCTCACAAGAACAAAATGGCAAACTGAAACCAGTGGCCTATGCTAGTCGTTCATTGAGAGGTTCTGAACGCAACATGGAGAATTATAGCTCCACAAAGTTAGAGTTCCTTGCGCTAAAGTGGGCAATATCTGAGAAATTTAGGGAATATTTGCTGGGCAGCAAATGCACAGTGTACACTGATAACAATGCCCTAAGCCACTATCAGACCCTTAAGCTGGGGGCCACTGAGCAACGATGGGTGGCCCAGCTTGCGGCTTTTGATTTCACTGTACATTATAAACCTGGAAGGAATAATGGAAATGCTGACTCTCTCTCTCGCCAGTACAGTGACCAGGTCGGCCCACAGGAGGTACCCAACCAGCCTGATCCGGAGGAACCTGTGGTGGCAACACAGCGAGAAATTGGTGTTTTTCCAAGTCGATCGGGGACTGAACTGGCAACTCTGCAAAATGCTGACCCAATTCTTAAACCCTTTCTTTCTCTCTGGCAAGCAGGCAGTCCCCCAACTAAGGAACAGCGGCTGCAACTTCCCGGGGGGTCCAACGGCTACTCCGGCAGTGGGATCGCATCCTAGAGAAGGATGGCCTACTGTACCGGCGAATTACTGCCCCACATGGTGAATTGTGTGACCAACTTCTTCTGCCCCAGTGTCTCCAGCAGGAGGACCACCAACCTAGCCAGCCAACGGTGTTACTGGCCAGGAATGGGAGCGGACATAGAGAGGTATTGTCGGGAATGCCAGCGCTGTGTATTGTCAAAGGCTGTCCAGCCTGGAGTGAGGACCTACCAGGGTGCCCTTCTTGTCAGTCAGCCATTGGAAGTCCTTGCCATTGATTTCACTCTGCTTGAGCCTGCAACAGATGGGAGGGAGAATGTGTTGGTCATCACTGATGTCTTTTCTAAATTCACACAGGCAATACCAACAAAGGATCAAAGCGCAGTTACAGTGGCAAAGGTTCTGGTCGACAGCTGGTTCAACCGGTTTGGTGTGCCCAAGAGGATACACTCAGACCAGGGGAGAAATTTTGAGAGTGCCCTAATCCGACAGCTCTGTCAATTATATGGGATTGAGAAGTCCAGGACCACACCGTATCATCCACAAGGGAATGGCCAGTGTGAGAGGTTTAACAGGACACTGCATGATCTTTTGAGGTCTCTCCCCCCTGAGAAGAAACGGACATGGCCAAAGCACCTCCCACAGCTAGTGTGGGCGTACAACACTTCGACTCACCGCTCTACTGGTACATCTCCTTATACTCTTCTGTTTGGCATGCCGCCCCGACTCCCAGTGGACTTTCTCCTGGGGACACAGGCCTCTGAAGAAACAACCCATTCTTGGGATGAGTGGGTTCAGCAACATCTGGAACATCTGCAGGTGGCACGAGATGTGGCCTGGAAGAACCTACAAGAGGCAGCAGAGTATCGCCAGCAACATCACAACCAACAAGCACGAGATCCCGGCTTCAAGGTGGGGCAATTGGTTTACTTGAAGGACCACCGCTGTCAGGGTCGACGGAAGATCCAGGATGTCTGGTCACCAGTGCTTTATCAAGTCGTCAGAGTGCCAACAGAACCTGGTGGGCCATATACCATCACCTTGGCTGATGGCACTGGTACTGTGCGAAGAGTACACAGGACAGAGATGAGGTCTGCACAGCTGGAAACTCCAGCATCTGCGCCAGTGGTGCCCAAGTCATCCCCGCCATCCTGCCCTCAGGCCAGCGACCCAGACAATAGTGGAGACGAGGATGCCCTGGCATGGATAGGTAGGGAGATATCCTCTCAGCCAGCGGCAGAAACACCGCAGGATATTCAACACTCGATCCCTAACAGAGTAGAGAGCACCTCAGGGGTCAACTTGGAGGCCTTGGAGAACGAGTCCACCACGCATCCCGAGCCGGGATCATCAGCCCTTCGACGTACCAACCGAGCCACTGCTGGGAAGAACTCCAACCCATTTAATCTGCCACGATCCACGGTGGCAAAAGACAACATGGTGGTGGTAAGGGCTGCTGCCTCCATAGAGCCTGGGGTTATTCAAAATCTTTAGTTTGACTGTGGTTATGAATCAGTTGATCGTCGGGGCGACGACTCTTTAAAGTGGGGGGTGAGTGTGGGTGATACCTGACACTGACACTTGGTCACATGACCTGTAGGCAGTGGTCATGTGACTGGGTGTCACTCAGGAAGTAATAAAAGAGCTTGCTGTCTTAGTAGCAGGCCCTTTTCTCTGCTGACCTGGCCCTCCTTCACAAAGAGTGGCAGGTGGACACTCAGGTCCTGTCCTGATGATTTTGAGCTCTGAAACTAACGATTGATGTGGTTCACCACTGATGCCAATGCTGGCAGAGAGGAAAAGTGACTGTGATGCATTGGAGTTCTCCTCCCATTCCCGCATTAGCTAAAGGAATTTGGGTGCCTTTGCAAAGACCAGGCCAGCCACTGTTTCTACTATTTGTATTTTTGTTTATGGATTTTTAGGCTGAGGCAATTAATGTTTTAAAACCTTAGTAGTGGATGTATGCTGGCTGAGTTAATATTTATTCGTTTTCCAGCAGTTCCACTTTGTGAAGGGCCGGGCCTGCACCAACACAGCGCTCTCCCTGTGGTGGGACTGCACGGGTGACACTCTGTCTGTAGTGGTGTGTAGGTTTGTCGTGACACTGCATGCATATCTTATCTTATTTTATCTTATTTATTGCGATAAACTTTTAAGTGTACTATTTTAATGTGTATTGTGGTGGTAGCGCTGTCTCCCTCTTCTGTGTCCCACAGCTTGATGGTTGCTTTGTGGAGTTGACCCGCCCTTATTATAATGAGAACTGTTGTATTTTAACTTTAGCTTTTCAGAACTGTAAATTGCCTCATGCCCATATTTTTATGAAGATTTTACTGTATTTAATAAAGCCAGCTTAACTTGTGCATAAGTTCGCCTCTGGTAAATTGTTCCTGTTCGGGGGAAGTTAAGGGGTCACAACTGGCACTCGAGATTTAGGGTTAAAGGGTTCCTCCTGCCCTTACCAGGAGGTGGCGTTGTCAGATTGTTAGAGGTAAAACGTAGTACCAG